>PVKM010012992.1:0-30882 GCA_004027735.1 Carollia perspicillata
TATTGTAACAATATACTCTAATAATGGTTTGTTTCTATCTTTAGCAAGGAAGTACATGGAATTTAAAGTTTTGAGTGTCTCATCCAATATTTTTATTTTATTAGTGATATACTTGTAATTGAAATCTTTTCTTAAAATATATTTATTGATTATGCTATCACAGTTGTCCCAATTTTTTTCCCTTTATCCCCCTCTGCCCAGTACCCCCATTCTCTCTAGCAGTTTGCCCCCTCAGTTCATGTCCATGAGTTGTGCATATAAGTTCTTTGGCTTCTTCATTACCTGTACTATTCTTAACATCCTCCTGTGTATTTTGTATCTGCAAATTATGCTTCTTAATCTCTGCACCTTTTTTCCTTTCCCTATCCCAGCTAACAATCCTCCAAATGATAACCATATCTATGATTCTGTTCCTGTTCTGGTTGTTTGCTTAGTTTATTTTCTAATATTCAGTTGTTGATAGTTGTGAGTTTGTTGTCATTTTATTGTTGATATTTTTTACCTTATTTCTCTAAAATAAGTCCCTTTAACATTTCATGTGATAATGGCTTGGTGATGATGAACTCCTTTAGCTTTACCTTATCTTGGAAGTGCTTTATCTGCCTTTCCATTCTAACTGATAACTTTTCTGGATAGACTAATCTGCATTGTAGGTCCTTGCTTTTCGTCACTTTGAATATTTCTTGCCACTCTCTTCTAGCCTGCAAAAGTTTCTTTTGAGAAATCAGCTGACAGTCTTATGGGAATTCCCCTATAGGTAACTCTCTGCTTTTCTCTTGCTGCTTTTAAGATTCTCTCTTTATGTTTAACCTATGGCAATTTAATTATGATGTGTCTTGGAATGGGCCTTTTTGCATCAATCCTCTTTCAGACTCTCTGTGCTTCTTGGACTTGCTTGCCTGTTTCATTCACAGAATTAGGGAATTTTCTTTTATTATTTTTTGAAGTAAGTATTCAATTTCTTGCTCTTCCTCTTCTCTTCTGGCATCCTTATGGCACGGATGTTGGTATGTGTGGAGATATCCCAGAGATGACTTATACCATCTTTGTTTATTTGAATTCTTGTTTCTTCTTGCTTTTCTGGTTGAATGCTTATTTCCTCCTTATGTTCCAACTTGTTGTTTTGAGTCCCAGCTTCATCTACTCTACTGTTGGTTCCCTGTTTTGTTATTTCACTTCATTTCTTCCTGGGCCTTTTTTATGCTATTGCCATACTCAGTGAGTTCTTTGAGCATTCTGATCACCAGTGTTTTGAACTCTGCATCTGATAGGTTGGCTATCTCTGTTTCATTTAGTTATTTTTGTGAGGTTTTGTTATGTTCTTTCATTTGGTCAACATTTCTTTTGTTTCCTCAATTTGGCAGCCTCCCTGTGTTTGTTTCTGTGTATTAGGTAGGAATGCTTCGACTCCATATCTTAGTAGCATAGCCTATTGTAGAAAAGGCACCTGTAAATTGTGTGGGGCAAAGCCTTAGGTAATTGTCAGGGTGGAGCATCCTGCCTCACTGCTTTGTGGCTCTGTGTTGGGGAAGGGCTGGGAGAGGGGACAGTGCCACTGCCTGGCTTCTGGAGGTTTGCCTGGCACTCGCCCTGTTTGCAGTCAGTTCACTTACTCCCTGTATGTGAGTGGTGCCCTTCTAGCTGTTGCTCTGGTGCTGATACCCAGAGGGTGGGGATCTATATATGTTCTAAGTCTGCGTGGGCTCTTTACATGGAGTCTTTTGAAAGTCCAGCAATTTCTTCCACCACCCCAATCCCCACTGGATTTTATAGCCAGAAGTTATGAGTGTTTATCTTCCTGGTGCTGGAACCCTGGGCTGTGGTCTTGCCTGCAGCAGGGATTGCTCGTTCGGGAGGTATACCTCCTGATTTTTATCCACTACATGTGAATGTGGGACTGCCTGTTCCACCTCTGCTACCTCTTCTTACCACACCATGTCTCTGTGTCTCTACCTCTCCCGCCTGTCTGGATGAATGAGCTTCTTTAAGTCCTTGGTTGTCAGACTTCCATATAGTTTGATTTTCTGATGGTTCTAGGTGTTATTTGTTTTGAGGTATAATTGTAATTCTTTCTGTGGTTGCAAGAGGAGGTAAAGCCTGTTTAAATACATCTCCATCTTGACTAGAATTTGTAGTAGAAATTTTATCCTGATTGCCAGTCTAGCAATTTTTCTTTTATATCAAATGGAGTGCTGAAATTCAGTTTGGTTCAGTTCAGCCAATGTGTTTAAGAAATGTTTTTTTTTTCTTTCTCTTTTTCCCCCTTTATTCCTTGCCATTTGTTAAATTTCTACTGTGTGCCAGGTAATCAGTGAGATGTTGGTGTTGCAAAAGCTAATAATTGACTTGGCCCATACTCTTGAAGCTTTTGTTGTAGTGAAAATGCATTGGAGAATGGGAGTGTTGGGGTAGAGAGCGAGAACCATAAACTGTTAAGTACAATATAATATGATAGCAGCAATCCTCTCTATCCCTAAAAGACAAACAAAAAAATTTATAAGAACCAGAATAAAAATATATCAGTACTCATGTGATATATATCTAATTTCTTCAGTTTTTGGAAACTTGAAGGCAAAACTCTGAATATCTTCCCAAGTACACCTCCAACGTGATGTTCTATTTCTAGCTGAATCACAATAATTTCAGTTTTCTCAGTAGGATTTTTATCTCATGTCCTAGATTTTAGGAAGTTTTAAACTTGAACTAAGAAAACTGAAAGAGATACCCTGAATAGCAGTTTTTCTCTACCCAACTTGAACCTCCTCACCTCAGCATAGAACTGGTTTATCAGTCTGTTTTCTAAAGATTTTAAACTGTTTTTGGAGCCTCTCAGAGACTGTCATAAGGAGGTAAGGGTAATGCTAGATTTGTTCTAGATTTTTTGCTTTAAAAGCAGAGGAATTCTGCTTTTTCTGCTTTTTTTCTATTTTGTATATTAGCTTTTAAAGGTTTCACTGCCCGTACAACATCCATTAGGATGGCTTCTATCACAGAAACATAAAATAACAAATGTTGGCAAAGATGTAGAAAAATTGGGATCCCGTACACTGTTGGTGGGGATGTAAAAATTGTACAATCGCTATGGAAAACAGTATGGCTCTTCCTGAAACAATTACAAATAAAATCACTACCTGATTTAGCTATTTCACTTCTGAGTATGGTACGGACTGAATGTTTGTGTCCCCCAAATACGTATATTGAAGCCCTACACTCAGTGTGATGGTATTTGATCATCAAATGCCTTGAGATTGGGCCTCAGAGAGGTTATTATGGCCAGATGAGGTCATAAGGGATCCTCTTATGAGAAGACACACCAGAAAGCTTTCTTTCCTTCTTTCCCTCTGTCTCTGTCTCTGTCTCTCCTTCTGCCCCTCTCCCTTCCTCCCTTTCCACCACACAAGGACAGATTGAGAAGGTGGCCATCTACAAGCCAGGAAGAGAGTTTTCACTAGGACCTGAACTTTCTACACATTGATCTTGGATTTCTCAGCCTCCAGAACTCTGAGAAATAAATTTCAGTTGTTTTAGTCATCCAGTTTGTGGTATTTTGTAATGGAAACCTGAGCAGATTAAGACAGATTACTTTAAAAGAATTGAAAGCAGCATTATTCACAATAGCCTAAAGGTGGAAGCAACCCAAATGTACACACACACACACGCACACACACACACCCCTATATTCATTCACCCACCACACACACACACACACACACGCACGCACACACAGGAATATTATTCAGCCTTAAAAAGGAAGGAAATTCTGACACATGATACAAACATGGAAGAATCTCGAAGACATTATGCCAAGTGAAATAAGTCAGTCACAAACGGGCTAATACTAATGATTCCACACATATGAATTACCTGTATTAATCAAATTTATGCAGATGGAAAGTAGAATGATGATTGCCAGGGGTTGGCAGGAAGGGGAAATGGGAAGTTAGTGCCTAATGCATATAGAGTTTTCATTTACAAGTTGAAAAAAGTTCTAGAAATGGATAATAGTGATGGTTGTACAACAGTGTGCATGTACTAAATACCACTGTACTTGTACACTAAAAATGATTAAAGAGGTAAATTTTGTGTTTTGTATATTTTAGCACAATTAAAAAATTAGGTTCTAGAAATGCTTTAGTAGGGAATGATATTAGCCTGATGCATTTATAGGTTTCATTTGCTTATTTAACAATCAGTGAAGCAACATAAGAGGATGGGGTTGCTGTTGGGATCACGAGAGTCCATTAGCACTGGGTTTAAGATCAGGCTTTGTCACTTTACTGGCTATTAAACCATGATCAATTTATTCAACTTTTCTGGGCCTTTCATATGTAAATGTGCAGTCTAAAGCTTATCGCAGATGGAAATTATAAGGATTAATGAGATAATGAATGTTAAAAAAAATTACAGTGCTTTTCAAAGAAAGTTTGGAAACCACCAGCATTGAAGGCTTTCCCCCTATTTTTCTGGAGTTTACTTCGTTTTAACCATACTTAATTTACCCCTTAATGGACAGAACAACCAGTTTTGTCATTCTTATCCACTTAAAAGTACTTATTTCAGTCTAGTCCTCAATTGAACATCTTGTTTAGCTTTTCAGTTCTAATATTTTGAGAGTACTTTTCCTTTCCGTCTGATTGATGAGCCAATTACATAATTGCCAAATTGTAATTTATGATGAGGATAACCACAGAGTTTGAAAAATATTCCTTTAGAAGGAGAATTTCTCAGACTGCCGCTGACAATCATTAATAGAAGAACTGACTCTATTGTACGTATAGCAGATTGAACATTGCACATTGAGCATCTTCTGTGTTTTAATCATTGGTAACCTAAATAGAAACTGGTAACCTAAGCTGTCCTGTCTAAATTGTAAGCAAAATATGAAAAAAGTATTTAAAGCCTTAAAGGTAACAACCCTAAAATAGTCTTGGTTGTATCTAATGTGGTGAATGAATTGGACTTTGAAATCGAGACATTGAAATTGGGCTTTAACGCTGTCCGAAAAGTCTAGGCAAATCCAATAGAAAAGAGTCGACAGGCACAGCCCACCAGGGAAGGTGCTGGGTTTTGTTAGTGTGTTTGATGGGTTGGTTTTGGGCTCTTGTCTTCTTATCCATTTGGGCTATCCTTCACTCCAGAAAACAGCTGGATTACAGTTTTAGTTTTTCTCTAACACTCTATCTAGATTACTGAAGAAGCAAAATTGGGCAAAAGTATTGGTCTAAAGAAGTATGCTCACTAAGTGCTTGCTGGATGCTGTGAACTGAGATCTAAACTAGAAGAAGATCTAAAATAAGATAAGAATTCAGTCATCATTCAAGTGTTCATATATCATTTAATTCTATATATTTTTCTTGCTATATACCATGTGTAAAATATGTTTTCTGTAATAATGTATTTTGAAAATACTAAATTCTTATATAAACATAAGAAAAACAAGCAGGATGGTAGAATTCTTAGATAGTAAATTGGTGGCTTATGAGAATTAAACAAAACTCACAAGATATTATAAGTATAGATAGTAAATAAGCAAGTAGCTTGGAAAACAGACAAACTTGACAAGCTGTGTTAAATATTAATAGCAAGTAAGTTTGTAACCTGTAAGACTGCTAAAGATAGAAGAAAGAAAAACTGTGTTGTAACAAGTAAGATTATCACTCATAGAATGGAATGGAAAGAACATGTCGTGACCAGGTACCACGGGGCCGACAGTTAGATCACTCTCAGATTGATCACTCATTAGCGACACTCAGTACATGCTAATTATGGACTCACATACACTGTACCCGAGAAAGGCAATTAAAACCACGATTGTTCAGCAGACTATTTCATCTTTATTTTCTATTTCAAGCTTTAACGTCTTTGTCTTTGAGTCTCCTCCAGAGAGTGAGTACACTTCTACTATCTGTGTGCCCCCTTTTTCATATTGTGACCCAGTTTCATAACTATATATCATCATCATCATCATCATCAGTAAAGGCTGATGAGATGGAGAAAGGGACAGGACATTTGAACATGCAGGTAGTATGGTCTTCATAGTATTTTCTTGTACCCAAAAGTATTAGGTTACCTCCCAGCTCTTCCTCTGCTTCTTGCTGTGTGTCGTAAATGAGTAAATCTGTGATTTCATATCTTGATTTGGTTGGTAGTCCCTTTCTGTTCTGTGGCCTCTGGGATAGCTTGCTTGCTTATGTAATTGGAGGCTAACAGTGCTTCAAGGTGATTTCTCCATGCAACACCAGGATTAGATAGATTTCTCCTTGTTCAGTAATTTACCCAAAACCTACATGGTAGCCATGGAAAAATATGCAGAAACATTGAAAGGGAATATTATTTGTAAAAGTCATCATCTCTATGAAATGTAAACTGAAAGTAAAATGGAAAGAAAAGTTCAACACTTTATAATGTAGAGCTCAATAGACCAGATCTTACCAACAATCATATTTTGATAATATCAAGTGATATGGCAAATCATGTCAGCAAGAAACTGTTCCCATTATGCCTTAGATATTTTGATTTATTAAATCATCTTGTTAAAGATTTTAATGAAACCATAAGCAGCAAAAAATAAAATATTGTAGATATTACACCCAAATACAATTCCAGACTTTTTTCATCTGCATATTTGACAGAGTACAAATTTAAATTTTGACAAATTCCATTTAGTGTCTTATTAATGAAAATAAAAAGATCTCATCTGTTATATATCCTGCATACCTTTTGTACAACGGTGTGGAAAGGGTATGTGATTGCTTACCTGTGATATTTTTGCTTTCCTAGTGAATGTTTTGATCACTTTTCAATATTCTCAATATGTATAGATGTACTTAATGTGATTTTTGACTGTAAAGTATGGGAGGAAATAGCCTCCTTGGACATATGCCTAGAAGATGGCTATTACTGTTGCTGGACTTAGATAAGCTGTGCTGCAGTGAAATGTTTTTTCAATGTGAGACGAGAAGAATGTCCTTGTCTAATTTGGTAATACATAGAAGATGAAAATGGAGAAAAAGATTATAGTATAACAGAATTTTGTATGCCATTTTTCTAAAGTGTTTGATGGCATTTGAATAGGCCATAGGAGGCTAGAAAAATCTCATATAACAAATGACTCATTTTTGTGTAATATAAGTTCTTTATAACTTAAGTGGGGGAAAAGGTCACCACAGAAGGGCAGGCGAGTTAAATAAGACTTTCTCAATTTCTTTACTAAAACTGTAACTTACTTGGCTTGGAATCCAGTTTTGACAGCACAAATTGAAATTAACAGTGTACTTTGGATTGTTTGGAATGATGGTCATTTTACAGATGGACAGCATGAAGACTATACTTTCAGGGATCACTTCTATAGTTGGTTACTGGAGACGGATAGCATGTATGATGAATCTGTAAACAGAAGGGCATGATTGATAAATAATTGGAATACAAAAACAAGCATGTAGATTCAAGGTAGAGCATATTTTGTATGGCTGGAAACTAATTCTTATATCTAAACACCAGCTCAAACGCTTTGGTTGGGAGGGTCTTTAGTTTGGTGCCACCACATTTGGACCAACACCAAGAGTGTGGACTTGGTAAAAGCAGAGCTGTAAGTCCAAGTGGAATTTACACTTAACTGTATTGTTTCACCACATGTAAAAGAAAGACGGCCTAATGGTTCCAGTCAGTTCAGAGAAGTATTATTGGAAAAGAAACACACGGAATAAAAATATTCCGTTATTTCATGGGTCGAAAAGAAAAATGTTGTCATCATTTTTTATTGAACATCGATAATATCTGTTTAATCCAACTGTACTTTCTCTTCTTTTTAAAAATCTTACATTTGTGTATGCTAAGAATATACAAATGGCCTATAAAATTTAAATATCCAGTAAAGAGTTAAGTAAAGTTAAAATAAGTTGTTCTATATATTTTAACAAAATAAACATTATAACAATTGTTATATTTTCTCATATTTAATTAGTCACCTGGTCTACCCCTGGTCTGGGTGTCTATGGGCAGCGGCCGATGATCGTTTCTCTTTCATGCCCACATTTCTCTCTCCTCGCCTGCCCCGCCCCTCCATCTCGGTCGGTCGCTCTTCCTCCCTCTCTAACATTAATTTTAAAAAGTAATATTTCTGTGAAATGTTTATATAAATGTGTCTTGTGCCTTAAATAATGAAATATTTTAAAATTTGAAGTATATAGAGTACTTCTTTAAATTATTTTAAATGGGTCATTTTCCCTTCTGAAAACTTACAGATGCAATTCTGCCCTGAGGAAAATTTTACTAAATGTGAAAGATAATAGTCACTAATAATATAGCCAGTGTTGCAGTTTTTTAACAGCAGGAACTATCAGTCTTAACCATCTCCTCGAGGCCCCTAAGGGGCAAATCTTAATTTTATGGCAGCAATGGGTGTAAGTAATACACAGGATTTGGGACAATGTACAAAGCTTCTGATTTGACAGAGCTTATACTTTTGGAGACACTCTTCAGTAGGTGGAGAAGCAAACTCTGTCTGCTCTTGGGCCCTTCAACACATAATTAAACCTGGCATCTAAGAAGTTGTGGCAGATTTACACTTTACTCTCACATCTGTATCAGAACTCCTTCTTAACATTTTTAATCATTTTAATTGTTAAACTAAACACATTAGAAAATTGAAAACTAGAGAAAGGAAAGTATGACAGTAATCTCGTTTTTTGCCTTCTTCCTGTTGTATGTGCATCAGTGTATGTTTTATTATTTTTATACTTAAATTTATTGGTTGATATTGGCTAATAAGATTATATAGGTTTCCAGTGTTCATTTCTCTGATACATGGATATGTATATTGCATTGTGTGCCTACTACCCAGAGTCAGATAACCTTCCGTCACTGAATATTTGGCGCCCTTTACCTTGTACTGTCCTCTACCCCCTTCCCCCGGTAACCACCACACTGTTGTCCGTGTCTATGAGTTTCGATTTATATTGCACATGGGACTGAAATCATATGTTTTTTAGCCTTTTCTGACTGACTTATTTTCCTTCACAGAATATTCTCAGGGTTCATCTGAGTTTCAGATGGCCATATTTTTTGTTTTCTTATGACTGAGCAGTATTCCCTTGTGTATATGTACCGCCTCTTCTTCATCCAGCACTTTAGTTGTTTCCATTTCTTGGCCACCATGAATAATGCTTCATCGAACATATGGGTGCATCTATCCTTACAAATAAATGTTTTCAAGTTTTTTGGATAGATACCCAGAAGAGGGGTTGCTGGGTCATATTGTAACTACATTCTTAATTTTTTAAGGAAGTTTCATATTGTTTTTCGTAGTGGCTATGCCAGCTTACATTCCCACCAGCAGTGAATGAGGCTTGCTTTTTTTCCCACAACCTCTCCAACACCCGTGATTACTGGCCTTGTTAGTCACAGCCATTCTAACAGGTGTGCGTGGTATCTAAATGTGGTTGTGATTTGCATTTCCATAATAGCTAGTGAAGTCGAGCATCTTTTCATGTACTTGTTTGCCATTTGTATGTCTTCTTGGGAGAAGTGTCTGTTCAGGTCCTCTGCCCACTTTATAATTGGATTGTTTGTTTATGTGATATTGAGTTATATGATTTCTTTATATATTTTGGATATTAACCCTTTGCCAGAGCTGTTTGAAAATATCTCGCATTCATTTGGTTGCCAACTGTTTTTGGTTAGGCTTCTTTTGCTGTGCAGAAGCTTTTTAGTTTGATATTGTCCCATTCATTAATTTTGCCTTTATTTTCCTTGCCTTTGGTGTCAAATTTATTTTGTTAAATTATAATTTATTGATTATGCTATTACAGTTGTTCTGATTTTTCCCCTTTTGTTATCTTCTGCTCACCACACCCTACTCCCTTAGGCAATCCCCCCACGGTTGTTCATGTCCCTGGGTCACACGTGTAAGTTCTTTGAATCCTCCCTTTCCTAAACTGTACTTTTTACATCCCCATGGCTATTCTGTAACTACTTATTCATACTTCTTAATCCCCTCACCTCCTCACCCATTCTCCCCTTCTCCCTCTCATCTAGCAACCGTCTGATAACTGACTTCTTTTGTCTTGCTGCTTTTCAGAGTCTCTCTTTATTTTTAACCTTTGGCCTTTTATTTATGTTATGTCTTGGAGTGGGCCTCTTTGCATCTGTCTGGTTTGGAACTCTCTGTGCTTCCTGGACTTGCATGTCTATTTCCTTTCCCAAATTGGGGAAGTTTTCTTTCACTGTTTTTTCAAATACATTTCCAATTTCTTGCTCTTTATCTTCTCCTTCTGGCACCTCTATGATGCAAACATTGGACCTCTTGAAGTTGTCCCAGAGGCTGTTTGTACTATCCTCATATTCTTGGATTCTTTTTCTCCTTGTTCTACGTGGATGTTTTTTACTTCCTTCCGTGGATGGATGTTCCACATTGTTGATTTGATCCTTGGCTTCATCCACTCTACTGTTGTATTCTCTGTACATTGTCCTTTATTTCAATTAACATATCCTTCATTTCTGACTGGATCTTTTTTATGCTGTTGAGGTCCTCACTGTGTTCCTTGAGCATCCTTAGAAACAGTGTTTTGAACTTTGCATCTGATTGTTTATCTCCATTTTGTTTAGCTCTTTTTCTGGAGTTTTGATCAGTCCTTTCATTTGGGTCATGTTTCTTTGTCTCTTCTTTTTTTGGCAGCCTCCCTGTGTTTGTTTCTATGTATTAGGTAGAGCTGCTTTGATTCTGTGTCTTGGTAGTGTGGCCTAGTGCAGTAGGTGTTCTATAGGGTTCCAGTGGCACAGCCTCCCCTATCATCTAAGCTATGTACTCGAGATGCACTCTTCTTGTGGGCTGAGTACACCCTTCTCTTGGTTGGTGTTCTCAGATCAATTGGAGGGATTTACCCAGGTCAGTCAGGGCAAGGACTGGATGTGACCACTGACCACCAACCTCTGCCATCTGTGGAGGGTCAGCTGTGCAGGGGCAAGATGGTGGTGCTCCAGTGTAGTCTTTAGCTGTCCACTGGGTAGGCTGGCCCTGGGGTTTCCTGGGTGGTGCAGGCCAAAGTCAGCCCCCACCAGTGTTTTGCCTGGGGCACCGTGCCTGAGCTGTAAAGTAATCTATGATGTCTGCTATTTGTGTTGGGCTTGGAGATTCCCAAGTGAAACCAAGCTGTGAATTTAATCTGGCTGCTGCTAGGGCTCACTGAAGCCAGCATTTGCTTGTTTGATAGTATTTTAGGAGCCAAGACCCACTATTCTTATGGAAAAGCAGTTTGGGTAGGCCCACAAGTTGGGTGGGGCAGAGCCTCTAGGGATCTCCAAGGTGGGTTTAACAATGTTAGGCAGGTTGATGGAGTCTCAAATTTGGCACCACCTTACTGGTTCTGGGGGGCGGGGAAGGTTTAACAAAGGGACAGTGGCCTCTGCTTGCCTTGATGCCAGACCCTTCAGTTTCTCCCTGTGTACCACTGGTGCTTTTTAAGCTGCTATACCCTGGTGCTGGAGCTCAGAGAGAATAAGTCTGAGTAGGTGAGTTTGTTTGTGGGTTCTTGAAAGGAACCGCTTGGGGCCTCAGAAGTTTCTTCCAGAGACTAGATCCTGGCTGGTTTTTGCAGCCAGAAGTCGTGAAGACTTATCTTCCTGGCACTGGAATCCTGGGCTGAGGGGTCTGGTGAGGCTCTGGGATTTCTCACTCCTGAGATATCCCTGCTGAATTTTTAGCCACGTGGGTGTGTGGCCAGGGTATTCTGCGTCTGTGCCCCTCTTACCAGTCTGGATGGATGTGGTTTCTTTAATTCTGTAGTTGTCATACTTCCATTCAACTCAATTTTGTGGCTGGCAGACATCCATTCAGCTCAATTTCTGACATTCCTGAGTGATGGTTGTTCTATATTTTAGTTACAATTTTGATAAGGGTCTGTGAAGAGGTGAGCCGTGTCTGCCTACGCCACCATCTTGACCAGAAGTTGTCCTGGTGTCCAATTTATGAAAATCTTCTGAGGTCCATAAGTTTAGTACCTATGTATTCTTCTATGCAAATTGTAGATCTTACGTTTAGGTCTTTGATCCATTTTGAATTCATTTTTGTATATGGGGACAGACTGTGGTCTAGTTTCACTCTTTTGCATATGGCTTTCCAGTTTTCCCAAAACCATTCATTGAAGAGGCTTTTTTTCGCTCCACTTCACATTTTGGGCTCCTTTGTCAAAATTTTTTTTTGCTGATAACACTTGTGGTTTTATCTCTGGGCTGTCAGTTCTCCTCCTTTGGCCTGTGTGTCTATTTTTCTGCCAATACTATGTTGTTTTGATTATCATTGCTTTGTAGTATAGTTTGAAGTCAGACAGTGTGATATCTCTGGCATCATTTTTTTTTTCTGAGGATTTCTTTGGCAATTCAGAGTCTTTTGTGTTTCATGTAAGTCTGATAATTTTTGTTATATTTCTCTAAAAACTGTCATTGGGATTTTGATGGGAATTCCATTAAATTTGTATATTGCCTTGGGTAATATGGCCATTTTAACTATGTTGATTTTTCCAGTCCATTAGCACAGAATATCTTTCCATTTCATTGTGTCTTTAAAAATCTCTTTTAATAATGCCTCGTAGTGTTCAATATATAGGCTCTTCACATCTTTTGTTAAGTTTAGAGCTAGGTACTTTATTCATTTTGTTGCTATTGCAAAAGGAAATATTTTCATATTCTGAAATTTCATTCTTTTTATATAGGAATGCAGTGAATTTTAATTGATTTTTGTATCCTGCAACTTCATTGTATTTGTTTATTGTTTCCAGTAGTTTTTTGGTGGAGTCTTTAGGATATAAAGAATCATGCCATCTGCAAAAAGTGACACTTTTACTTCCTCCTTCCTAATTTGAATGTCTTTTATTTTTTTACTCTTGCCTGATTACTCTGGCTAGGACTTCCAGTACTATGTTAATTTAGAGTGGTGAGAGTAGACATCCTTGTCTTTTTTTCTAATTTTATAGGAAAAGCTTTCAGTTTTTCATATTGTGTATGTTAGCTGAGGGTTTGTCATATATGGCCTTATTATGTTGAGGTTCTCTACTTCTATACCTATTTTGAGTTTTTAAATCATAAATGGATGCTGTATCTTATAAACATAGAATTTTATATTTGTTTGGAGGAGAAAACAGTTTGCTTAGGTTTTTGAAGTAAATTCAGTTTGTGTCATGTAGTTTTACAGAGCCTCCAAAACACAATCTTAGGGAAAATCATGTAAAAATAGTATTCTAAATAAAGGAAAATGGACTAAGGATAGTGTGTGTGTGTGTGTGTGTGTGTGTGTGTGTGTGTAAAGATTTTATTATTTAGTTTTAGAGAGAGGAGAAGGGGAGAGGGAGAGAAACATCAATGTGTGGTTGCCTCTAGGGTGCCCCCTACTGGGGATGTGACCCTCAACCCAGGCATGTGCTCTGACTGGGAATTGATCCAGTGACTCTTCAGTTTGTAGGCTGGCACTCAATCCACTGAGCTACACCAGCCAGAGCAGGAATAGTATATTCCTTTAGTGTAGTGCTCACTTTTGGAAATCATGTATTTTAGAATATATGACAAACTTCTTACATGGGGTATATAACTTCGGGCAACTTAGCCTTTCTGCTTTAGTTTGCTCATTTGTACACTGTAAAATGTACATTGTACTTGTGGGAGTGTGAGGGTAAAGTGCAAAATAAGGATGTGAATAGTATGTATAGTAAGAACAGTGCTGGCACATGAAAATATTATGATGATAGGTGTAATTAGATTTCAGTGTCATAATTAGCATCTTTGAAGACTATGTGATTTAATTGCTTAGTGTTTCCATGAATTATTTATGTGAAGCAGGTGACACATATTGATAAATTGCACTGGGCAATGCCAGTTTCAAAATACTACTGTATTTGGATTCCCAGATACTTCTAAAGTTATTTTTAGTTATGTATTTATTAAATTGCTGCTCTACCTACTGTGATTTCTCAGAAGCACAGTATTATGGTTGGATTTTAGGTGTCAACATATGTTTACCTTGGATTGAAATGTATTGCCATTTCATAAAAGTTAAATCTCCCAATACTCTCCATCATCCTTTTGATTAATGATAAAAGTTTACCCACCACAGAATGAAGTGAATCTTTTGATTTAATATTGTAAAATTATTTTATTTTCCAAAACGTAGTCCATACATTTTGCTTATCTAAAAGTATGTTCACAAGTTCTTTGACATTACATGGTTTAGAAGGTAGACCCTAATTTCCCTCCTGTTGAAAATGCGCCAAACTTAGTAACTTCCTTCTAACAATAGAGTGTGTTGGCAATAATGGTGTGCTATTTCTGAGGCTAGATCATAGAAGGCGTTGTTGCTTCCACATTATTTTCCTTTGGAGCACCCATAATGGGAAAGTCTTCTCCAATGTTAGGAGGACAATCAGCCTCTGTAGAGTTGCATGTGCAGAGGAACTAAAGCTTCCCACCACCAACCAGCACAGCAGTACTAGCCATGTGAAGGAGCCAGCTCCAATCAAATCCTCAGATGATCAGAGCCCTCACAAACGTATTCACTGCAACCTAATGAGATATCTTGAGCCAGAACTGCTCTGCTAAGCCACTCCCAGATGCCTGACCCATAAAAATCTGTGAGATTATATTTCTTGTTTTAAGCTACTATGTTTGGCAGCAACAGATAATTAATGTACACAAAGACCAAAATTTATTTAAAGTTTTGTACCAGGGAGTATATTTAGTGAAAAGTTGGTTTTTTTCCTGTGTTGATACTCCACTGGCCCAGTTCATTTTATTAGATGTGATCCCTGTAATGAATTTCTTGTGCATGCTTCCAGAAATACTCTGTTCCTTTAAACTATGTGCATATATATTAATGTGTTTTATATATTTATATATATATGTGATACTATACACATAGTTTCATAGGTTTTCTTTTTGTTAATGTTATATCTTGGAGATTGTTCATATCAATATGAAATAGATCTGGCTAATGCTTCTTCATGGCTATAATGGTCCATTCTGTGGCAGCGTTATGCTTTGTTTAACGAGTCCCCTATTTTTGTACATTTAGATGGCTTATAATGTTTTAGTATTTCAATATAAGTGTCATTTTATGTCTTTGCAAGTATGTCTTTATAATTTATTACTAGAAATAGAATTCCTAGCTCAAAGGGCTGAGGTGTGGCAAATTTTTATAGAAGTTGCCAAATTTGTTTGTATAAACATTTTACCCGTTTTTATTTCCACCAGAACTAAATATATGTGTTTGCTTTAATACATTCTCACTAATTCAGATATTCAGTGTTCTTTTTTTACTTTATGTCTATTATGACAGCATTACAGATGTCTGTATTTCTCCTCTTCCTTTTGCCCAGAGCTGATATTCAGAGTTCTTTATCAGTATGGTATGTAAGAGATAATACCTCATTGAGAGTTTGCATTTACATTTCTCTGGATGAATTAGAATTACTGGGATTAAATGATCTGTTTGCCAAAAAGTAAATTGCCAAACTAACTCTAAAAAGATAAGGAAATCTGAGTGGAGTAGTGCTCATACAAGAAATAGAGCATGCTATCAGAGAGCTCCCTTCCCACAAGCACAGTGGTCCTTGGTGACTGCTCTGGGAAAGCCACCAAGTCTGTGAGGAGCGGGTAATTCTAAGGTAATTCTAAACCATTCAGCAGCATAGGTGAATAGTGTAGAATTTCAAGGTGGTCTCACATTGATAGCATAGCCCAACAAGGATAGCAGAAAGAAAAATAAGCAAGCATAAAACAAAAAGGAAAAATATAGATTCATATTATTTATGACTATTGTGAAAAAAACTCAGATAAAATATTTGGAAATAGAATCTAATAACACATTCATAATAGTTAGTGACCAAGTTGGGAAGTAGGGTTAATTCTGGGAATGCAAGGATGTTTCAGTATTCCAAAATCTATAATTTTGGTCACATACCAATAAAACAAAAGAGAAATAGGATCTTCTGAGGAGATACTAAAACACTATCCGTAATGATAATAAATATATGCTTTCTTAACATGACAGAATCTGTTTCTCATCTCCAATGCCAGATCATATTTTATGATAAAATAACACTTATGTTTGTTGATCTGTTGTGGAAAATCCCAATAGAATGAGGTGAAAACTGTTATAAACAAAGAATCAATAAATTAACTGGATTTTAAATAAAAATATCCAGGCACTTAAATTAATAGACTAACTATAAACCTCACTTACATTAGCAAACAAAAAGATAAAATACCTTTTTTGGATATATCATTTTTATTCTTGTTTTCTGTAATCTCTGCCTTCTATCTACGATTTATATTTACTGCTTCTATTTAAACTGTTTTTCTTCCTCTTGTTTTTTTTAAAGATTTTGTTTATTTAACTTTAGAGGGGAAGGGAAGGGGAGAGGGAGAGAAACATCAAGGTATGGTTGCCTCTCGTGCATCCCCTGCTGGGAACTGGCCTGCAACCCAGGCTTGTGCCCTGACTGGGAATCTAACCACAATCCTTTGTTTCGCAGGCCCACACTCAATCCACTGAGCTACACCAGCCAGGGCCTTCCTCTTGTTTTACTTCTCTATTTTTTTATTCTATTCTTCCATTGCCGTGTAATTTTATATATTCATTTTTTGAGCTATAAGGATAATATACTAGAAACATTATAGATTATAATATTACAACGAATACAGAAAATACAACTAATGTTACACATTAATATTGTAGCTTAAATTGAAAAGTACAAAAATGAGCTCCTCTTTGGCTAACTTTTGGTTTTTACAGATGCAGGGAGATGCCTAAAATTTAATTTTACATACCACAATTTGTTTTGAAAGTTTTGAATTATGCTTCTAGTTTTAAAACCGCTCTTGATTCTTATTTCTCACAAATGTGATATTCTTAAATGAGTAGAGTGATAAATGACTATACAAGTCGTTTTACTTCTATCGAAATAGCAAGGCCAGCATAATTTAATTACGTTTCCCAGAAGAATAACAAAATAAAAATCAGTGGCAATTCTTTATAATGTTATCCTATATTTTTATTTCTTTAACTTCAAATCATTTATTGCCATTAGCTGTATTATACCTTTTGAGTTTTACTTTAATAGCAATTTTGCTAATGTAAAAATCACTATGTAATATGATTAGAAATGCCATGCCATAGTCTGTCAAGCTGATCCTCTGTTAAAAATTGTTGATAGCAATATAAGATGAGCGGTGTGTGTAGTTATGAAAGACCCTCATAACATGACTGTATATCTTTTTACTTAACTATAGTGTATATTCATGTCGTTTCTATCATCAATAGTTTTTAGTGGCATAGCACAAAGAACTGTATTATTATGGTGAGACTATGAAAAGGTAAATTTATGGTTAGCTTCCAGATCTGTTCTAGAGTTTATTGCCATCTGGTCTCTTTGGAGACTATTATAATTATTCATGGGAATGTTTTCAGCACAAAAAAAGCATGGTTTGTGTATTGGCAGAAAGTAAAAAATACCGGTGGTTTAAACCATATGTAGTTTTCTTAGAGTTAGACAAGGGAAATGAATTGAAGAACTAATTGAGAATCAACAGTAGTGATGTAGTTTGTCTCAATTTTGTCAGAATCTGTTCATAATGAACAAAATATTGTATAGTAAGAAAAACTGAAGGTAATAGAAATCCCTCTATTTGGCATATTTTATCTTCATTTTAATCAATGAAGTGTAAGATGGTCTCAAATCTAGGTGTGAATCTCAGAAATAAAATGAAGAATGTATGTCAGATTTTGAGGACTTTTCAAAACAAACATTCATGTTAAAATAATTCTAGAGTGAACACTGGAATGCCTTGTTAAATGTGTTTGCCTTGAATTTAATGCAAATATTATTTTAAATAATTTTATGTGTGTCATGGACTTATTAACATCACTGTTAAGAAGTAGGGTTAGTTCACAATGTTTCTTAAGCTCAAGTTTATTTAAGCAATAAAGACAAATACCTTTTCACTTTTCCATTGTAAGAGTTGAAGAGTGGTCTATAAAACATGAGATGACAAATAAAAAATTGAAATCATCTATTTTTATTCAGCTGTTTTAAAAGAAAAATGCCCAGTGGGCTGGGAGTATACAGGAAATTTAAATTTGTGATTGAGAGTAAGAAATGCATTTGTGGTTTATAAAGAAATACCAGCATGTCACATTAAAGTTATGGTATATACAGTATTGTAAAGTTAGCAGGAAAATGTATTACATCAGGGGATATGTTGCACTTTAGAGAGCTGGTGTGGGGATGGGAATGAAGAATAACTCCATAGAAGGCATGAGCATTAATAATCCAGTCAGAGAGGAGGAATTTTGCTGTCTCCCATGTAACATAAAACAGATGTTACATTCTATTAAAAACCTTCTTAACCGAAATGAATGTTTACATCACTGGTCAATAGGAGAAATGTGAACAATGGCAATTTAATGATTTTGAAAATTTATTCTGTTTGTCAGTTAATACTGGTGGTAGGCAGGCTGAAGGGAAGCTTGCCAATTTTTATTTTAGTTTTGGATATCTTAATTTAAAAAGCTAAAAGCCAGCAGTAAACTATATTTTTATTTATTATGTTTTATAAATTTAATCTGTATTCTTTCTCGAAATTTGTAAAAAACTAAGATTTAGAAACCGTGAGTCCTGATTTAATAAGTTTGAAAAGGTGGTTTAAGTCTATCTAAAAGAATAATTAATTAACTTTAAATGAATGATGTGACTGGCGACAGAAAGTAGGTAGACCTATGCAAAAAGAGCCACTTGGGATGTTAACACAAGGTCCTAAGTATTTTTTCTTTTTTCTTTTAGATTTACCTTTTCAGTATTTTTTTCTGTTAAAAATTTAAGTATAATTTACATACAGTTAAACTAACCTTTTAAATGTATAGTTCTGTAAGGTATAGCATGCACACAGTCATGTAACCAATACCAGAAACAAGATAGAATAGTTCCATCACCCCAAAACTTCACCGTGCCCTCTTAGCATCAACCTTTTTTTTCCCCATCTTAACTCCTAGCAGTCACTGCTGTGTTTTTGTTGGCAGAGACAGTCTTCCTTGCTCTGAGTGCCAAGCCTATAAGGCTCTGACTGTTCTTTTCCTTAACATTTCTGAGTGTTATTTATGCAGCTGGTGGACTTAAGATCAGAGGTGACTGCCTCTCTGAAGACAAAGAGCAGACTTAGTTACTGTTTGCTATAAAATCAGTGGGTTCCCCAAGCTTGATGTTCCTTACCTGCCAATGCAAATGCAAATCCACTGCATACATAGATAGCATCTGTTTGAACCACATCATCTCACCTAAACAGGACGTGCGTGAAGGGGAACCGGTACAAATATGTTCGTGTTCCTGTGGTTCTCCATGAGTAATAAAGTCTTTGACCTAGGAGTCTCATGTCTTCTGTCCTCATCCATGAGTTAGTAACAAACTTTTTTGTTAGTTTTTAAACAAGGTAAAATCATATCCCATATATCATGGTTTTCTCTCTCTAATGTTTTCCCTTTTCTAGTGGTTCATATTGAGGAATCTGGCTTCTGGTCAACAAATCTATGTGTGATTTGTTTTTTCCAGGTCTAATCATAGGAATTTACAAAGGTTTTATCTGGTGGGCTTTACCTGGGAAAGCTGTCTTCTCCACACCAGGCTTGGTGCAAAGTCAGTGCATTTCAGTCTCTGATGGGAGGAGTTGCAGTCAAGAATGAGCCCCTTAACCCCACCCCCAGCCCTCCGTGCTCTTACACACATCTGTATTCCTAGCTCAAACATCTTCATTTGGAGCCCTTTTTATCTGGGGCTTTCAGTAAGTTCTTCTCAGATGCCTCTGTCAAAACCTTATTGGGGAAGTGAGGAGGTGCTTTGAAAATACCTTTCTCTACTGTGACTTAGTAGTTTTCTACTCCTAGCTCTTTCCCCTCTACCATCCCTTGGATCCAGGGTCAGAAAATTGCAGGAGCCTTTTGTTGTGGGCTTCCATGGTGGTGAAATGACCCCCACTTCTGTGCTGATCCACCTGATCTTTGACTAGTGGGAATGGAACTGTGGGAGCTTGCACTTTTTCTAATTTAGTCTCTTTCTTATACACTTAAGTGATGAACCACTTGACCATTACATACTTTCATGTTGGCTTGTCTTAATTGACCATTCTGACACTTGGCAGGTCAGCTCTCAAGCTCACCTGAATTCCTGACACCCAGAGGTGGAATCATGCAGTGTATATAGCTTTTGATTCTGTTTTTTTTCAGTTGTCATAAATGCATATGAGATTTATCTACCATATTTTGCTGTGTATAATGTGCACTGTTTTGTCCAAATTTTTGAGGGAAAAATAAGGATGTGCATTATACATGGGTAGTACTAATTCCATATCTGTATGCTGTTTTTTGCCATGTCTAGTATGTACCATTTTTGCCCAGATTTTTGAGGAAAAAATAAGGGTGCACATTATACATGAGTAATGCCTGAAATACATTGCACCTGTTCTTCTGTTTTGTAATTAGTTGTTACATGAAGTTTCTTGCACCATAATATGTTCAAAAATAAATGCTAAAATTCCTTTATAATGCAAAAAACAAGTGTCTAAATATAAATAAATAAATAATGGAATTAAAAAATTAAAATGAAAGATTTTTGCCCTGAAAGTTTGGGCCAAAAACGTGGTTGTGCATTATACACGGAAAAATATGGTGTTTTTAATTCTTTTATTTATGCTCCTACATTAAAAGTATAGCTCTAGAAAGCAATGTAGATATCCATGTGCAAAATAATACCCTGGAATACAATAATAGGTTTTGTTTCTAAACAATTTAAATGAATAAAAAATTGAACTAAAAAATTAAAATGAAAGATTTTTTTCCTGAAAGTTTGGACTAAAAAATACAGTTGTGCATTATGCATGACAAAATACAGTATTTTGTAGTGTGTCAGTAGTTTGCTCATTTTATGTCTGAGTGGTATCTCATCATACTGATGTACTGCAGCTGTGCGTATCTGTCACCAGTGGAGGGATATTTGGGATATTTCCAGTTTGGATAATAATGAATAAAACTGCTATAAATATTTGTGTTAAAAAATATTTTTATTTCACTAGGAAAGGGAATAATGGGTCACGTGGTCAGTTTGTGTTCAGCTTCACAAGAAACTGCCCAACTATACATTTGCCAAAGTGGCTATGTCATTTTACATTCTGACCAGGAATTTATGAGGAGAGTTTTAGTGTCTCCACTAAACTTGCTAGCAGTTGGTATTGTCAGCATTTGTTTTTTATCCATTAAAATAGGGGTAGATTTATATCGCATTGTTTTAATTTATACTTCCTAATGATGTTGAGTTATTTCTGTTGGTTTCTGAGTTGTTTCTGGTTTGCTATCTCTATAGCTTCTTTGGAGATGTGTGTGTTCAGATTTTTGCCACTTTGAAAAATTGAGTTGTTTGTTTTCATTATTATTGAGCTCTGAGAGTTCTTTACATGTTCTGGATACAAGTCTTTTATCAAATACGTGATTTGTAAATATTTTCTCCTAGTCTGTTCTTGTCTTTATATTTTCTTAAGAGTATCTTTCAGTGAGTAGAGGTTTTTATCAGTTCATGTTTATTTTTATTGTTTGTAGTTTTATGTGATACCTAAGAACTCTTTGGCTAATCCAGGGTCAGAAAGATTTTATCCTGTTTTTTCTTCTAGAAATTTCGTTGTTTTGCTTTTTATATTCGGAGTTAATTTTTTTATAGGTAGGATGGGGTATGGAACAAAGTTCTCTGCCCTCCCCTCTCCACCACTCCCCACACACCTTGTCTTCAGATATCCAATTATTCCAGCCAGAACCTTTCCTGGAAGTCTTTTAAATTGCTTTAATTGCCTTTGTACTTTTTTTCAAAAATCAATTATATGGTTGTATTTCTGTACTCTGTATTCTGTTCCATTGATCTGTATGTCTGTTGTTTCTCCAATATCATGCTGTCTTGGTTATTGCAGTTTTATAGTAACCCTTGATTTGATGTGTTTGTTTTTTGTGGTCTTTATAATTATCTTTCAATGTATAGAGGAAAGTGCTGTTAATTTACAGTTCAGTTTTGAAATAGTAACTAATATGTAGAAGTAGTAAGTGTGGAAAAAGGAACACTTATACATTTTATTAATTGTCACTACTTTTTATTTTAAATAGTTATCCATTAAAATAGGGGTAGAGTTATAGCTCATTGTTTTAATTTATACTTCCTAATGATGTTGAGTTATTTCATATTTATTTATAATTTTATTTTCCCTATTATATATAAATATCCATAATATTTATTTTAATGAGACTTATTTTGTTGTGGTAGGTGGTTTAAATTATATAAGTCTTCTCACAGAACCTAGAGCAAGTATTTTATAAAGCCAATAGCCTGTTTAGGAAATGTAGGGAATACTGGCAAGGGCGACAGGAGGGGATTTAGGGAAGAGAGTGCAGCTAATAGAAAGTCATTAAGTTACTACCTTGATAAGTTGCTGAAGTGTTATCTTCTGGGGGAATTTTGAGAAAAATCAGTATCAAAATCAGTTTCAGAATGAACTCAACAGAAATGTGAGTTTATTTCCTGTCACTGGTTATAGAGTACAGTCCAGGCAGGACTGTGCACCTGCCTCGTGCGCAGAAGGGCATACCAGGATTCATCAGTTCAGAGGAAGAGCCCCCTTTCCCGCTGGGAGAGGAAGATACTAGCTGTTGGAAGTAATCTAGAGCAAGGGGATAAATGGTTAGGTCTAAAGGATAGAGGGTTGTTCACAGAATCTGATGTCCTATGACTTTTAAGTGCCTCCCTTGGGTTATCATAATAAATAGCTTTAATCAAATCATCCGTGGTCAGAGCTCTACTTTCTGAATATCTTCTCCCATTCAGTTGGTTGCCTTTTTGTTTTATTGTTGGTTTCTTTTGCTGTGCAGAAGCTTTTTAGTTTGATGTAGTCCCATTCATTTATTATTGCTTTTACTTCCCTTGTCTTTGGGATTAAAGTCACAAAATCTTTTCTAAGACCAAGGTCCATAAGTTTAGTACCTATGTTTTCTTCTATGCAATATATTGTTTCAGGTCTTATATTTAGGTCTTTAACCCATTTTGCGGCGGTGGACACACAAAACAATATACAGATCATGAATCATATTACTGTACTCTTGAAACCTATATATTATTGTTACTGTTGTCACCCCAATAAATATAATAAAAAACACCCCTACAATGATATTTTTCTAAATAAATCATATATTTTCTGTACCTATGCTTATCTCCACTTTTTATTTATACAGCTTCATTAACTTTTTTTTATACTTACCCTTGTTGTCATGCTATTTAATTACCTAGAAGAACTAATTGCACACTTGGAAATATTATTGGATATTCTCTCTTCAGATAATGTGTTTTAAAATGTTAAATGATAAAAGAGGATATATGAGAAGGCATATAAGTTTGTGAACTATTTTCAGTAACTTTAGCCATAAGAGAAGTGCAAATTAAAATCATGAGAAATCACTGTGCATATATATATATACACGCACACGCACACACACATATTCAGACAGCTAAAATTTACGGTTGCTGATGATAGCATGTGCTTTCATACAATGCTGGTAAGAATGTAAAATGACACAGTCACTCTGAGAAAACAGTTTGCCTTTTCTCCTAACATTAAACATACATTTCCATATGACTCAGCAGTCACATTCCTGAATGTTTATTACAGAGAAATGAATACTACATTCCTCTAGAAACCTGCTACACAAATATTTGTAGCAGCTTTATGATTGCCCCAAACTGGAAATAATCCAAATAGCTTCCAACAGATGAATGAATAAGCAAACAGCAATACATCTGTATAATGGAATACTACTGAGTTTCAAAAAGGAAAGAAATATTAACACAGACAACAATTTGCATTGATATCAAGGGCGTCATACCAAGTGAAATTAAAAAAACCTATGTTTTTCAAAAGGCTACATTTTTATGATTTCAATTATATAATATTCTTGAAATTATATATAGTTATTTATATTTAATATATATAGTTTGGGAAAACAAAATATTTATATAGTTATATATACTTATATATTATACACAAACACACACGTAGTTTGGGAAAACAGAATGTTGGTTGTGGGATTTAGGAGTGGAAGGGGGAAGGGGGAGAGTGTGACTACAGAGGAATTGCCCAAGGGGGCTTCTTGGTGGTGATGTGTAACAGTTAATGTATTTTGATTGTACTAGTGGTTGCACAAATCTCTACAGCTGATAAGATTTCATAGACTGTACACACACACAAATAAGAGTGTGTGTAACAACAAGTGAAATACGAATATGGTCTCTAGTTTTTTGTGGTTTTTTAGTTAAGTGGGGTGTTTTTATAATATATTTTATTTATTATGCCATTACAGTTGTCCCATTTCCCCCCCTTCATTCCTCTCCACCATGCACACCCTCTCCCACCCACATTCCCTGCCTTTAGTTCATGTCCATGTGTCATAAGTTCTTTAGCTTCTACATTTCCCCACACTACTCTTGCCCTCTTCCTGTCTATTTTCTCCCCACCGTCTATACTACTTACTCTCTGTACCTTCTCCCTCCCCCCCATCCTCCTCCCACTCCCTGGTTGCTAACCCTCCCCATGATCTCCATTTCTGTGGCTCTGCTCCTGTTCTAGCTGTCTGCTTAGTTTGCTTTTGTTTTACGTGTAGATGTTAATAACTGTGAGTTTGCTGTCCTTTCACTGTTCATATTTTTTATCTTCTTTTTCTTAGATAAGTCCCTTTAACATTTCATGTAGTAAGGGCTTGGTGATGATGAACTCCTTAAACTTGACCTTATCTGGGAAGTGCTTTATCTGCCCTTCCATTCTAAATGAAAGCTTTGCTGGATAGAGCAATCTTGGATGTAGGTCCTTGTATTTCATGACTTGGAATACTTCTTTCCAGCCCCTTCTTGCCTGCAAGGTCTCTTTTGAGAAATCAGCTGACAGTCTGATGGGAAAACGCCTTTGTAAGTGATTGTCCCCTAATCTCTTGCTGCTTCTAGAATTTTCTCCATCATTTTAATCTTGGCTAATGTAATTATGATGTGCCTTGGTGTGTTCCTCCTCCTTGGGTCCACCTTCTTTGGGAATCTCTGAGCTTCCTGGACTTCCTGGAAGTCTATTTCCTTTGCCAGATTGGGGAAGTTCTCCTTTATTATTTGTTCAAATAAGGTTTCCACTTGTTGCTCTTCCTCTTCCTTTTCCGGTAGTCCTATAATTCGGATGTTGGAACGTTTAAAAATGTCCTGGAGGTTCCTAAGCCTCTTCTCATTTTTTTGAATTCTTGTTTCTTCATTCTTTTCTGATGGGATGTTTCTTTCTTCCTTCTGGTCCACTCCATTGATTTGAGTCCCAGTTTTCTTCCCATCACTATTGCTTCCCTGTGCATTTTCCTTCATTTCACTTATCAATGCCTTCATTTGTTCATCTAATTTTTAACCAAAATCAACCAGTTCTGTGAGCATCCTGATCACCAGTGTTCTGAACTGTGCATCTGATAGGTTGGCTATGTATTGGTCGCTTAAAAGTATTGGGTCTGGGGCTTTGATTTGTTCTCCATTTGAGCCATAATTTTTTGGTCTGGTCGTGCCTGTTACATATGAGTGGCAGAGCCTTATGTGTTCACCAGGGCGAGGCAACCCATGTTGCTGGGTCTGGGTTGTGACTCTGTATATGGGGGCGGGGTCAGAGAGGGAACAGTGGTGCTTACTCTGCTCGTATTTCAGTCCCTTATGCCACTTTGCACAGCATATTGTGCCCTTCTGGTGCTGGTTCCTGTGTGGTGGGCTTGTGAACATTCTAGGACCCTGTGGGTCTCTCCAACAAACTCTCCTGTGAGGCTGGAAGTCTCTCCCAGCACCTCTGCCCCCCACAAATGTTTCAATTAGTGCTTTTAAGCTTTACTTCCCAGCGCTGGAGCCCTGGGTTGTGCGGTCTGTCTCACTGCCCCTTTTTGCCTTGTTTATCTGTGTGCAAACGTGAGACCGAGGTCAGCCAGTGTCCTTGCGTGTCTCACTGGGTTGGGTCTGCTAGTCCCACGCTGCCTGCAGGCCCATGTGTATGCCGGGGTCTGCCAGCCACCTCTTTCTCCTGCCCTGACCCCTCTCCACCCCTCTTACCACTCTGGATGATTGGTTGCCTGACTTCCGTGTAGTTCAGTTTTCTCTCTGTTCTGGTTGTCTTTTTGTTTCTAAATCTTTGTTCTCCTTAATTTTGGTTGTGCAGGGAGGTACAGTATTTACACCTACGCCTCCATGTTGGCCGTGGTCTATAGTTCTACTAATGTCAAGTTCCTGGATTTTAAAATTGGTTTTGGTTATGTAATATATTATCATTAGACTGCAACATGGGAGCTCTCTCTACTATTTTTGCAACTTATGAGTCTAAGATTAGTAATTGGTTAGTTGGTAAATCCTATTTATTTACATCCTTTGCATATTTATGACTAAGCTAGTTCTTTCTTAATGACAGAATAATCTCATTATATATGTAACAATCAAAGACTTAAAGGACACGAAAATGTCTTCTTTCATGACATGAAAATGTATTTTTCATGACATGAAGCTAAATTTTTAAACTGGTTTTCCTGTCTATTTTTAACCTTTTCACAGTATCACAAATATAAATGAAATAGTTTTATTTTCAAAATGATCCACTTTATAGACTAAAGCAGAGGACACTCATGATTTCTTCAGAATTCTGTCCTATAAATTGAAATTTTTGGTGGCTACCCATCTCATTTGCATAAACATATAATCTCTTCCCCCTGTAATGTTCTTTCCCTTCATTTGAGTAATTTATATCCATTTTATATGTATGAGCTTAAAAGGCCCTTTCTTATGAACTCCTCTTCTCCCCAAATCTTGGTTTGATGCCACTCTTATCTGCTACTGTACTGTACTGGAGTCATTTTATAGATATACAAAGTGACCAAATAATGGGCAAGCTAATAACCCAACTGAAACAGTGACGTTTGTATATAAAATTTCAGAATATATCCTAAATCTTTAATGTACAATAAATTCTTCAAAACATGAGACTACCCAACTTATTCTAGTGATACTTAACAGAGATATATTTGTAACTTGTAGAAGAAGAATCACTCCCTAGGTACAAGATCAATTGCTGTTCATTTTATTCACCTAAAGATAAATCACTTTCACAGATTTTGCAGACTTCTCCTTTTCCTGAAAAAGTGATTTATTAAAGTGGAGTTTTCTTTACGATATCAATGCTGGCGTACTCTTTTCCTTAATAATACATCTTCTGTGTTGAAGGAAGCTAGAGGCCAGGAGCACTCTCGTCTCTTTGCTCTTCATTGCATTGTCATTTCTAAACCAGTTGATGAAATTTGCTTCCATTTGGAAGGGCCATTTTTCTTGTACATATGAGGGAATTGAAACTGTTTGAGCTGATATTAGCATATTCTATTACTATCAATTATCTTTATTTTTATTTAAAAATACATACTGATTTACATGCATTTAGTGTAATTTTAGGGTTCAGCTCTATTGACCAGAAAAGTAGTGTTTTTTGGTGAGTGTGAAGGGAAGGAAGGAATAAAGACTGGTTAAAAATGTTTCATCATCTATCTGCATTTTGTATTATTTATATATTGTGAGAAAATCCCAGTTATTTTCCTGTATTTCCATGTCTTTTTGACAGTTTTAGTAGTATGACAGTTTTCATTTCTGCACCTAGAAACTTCATTTTTTAAATACTTTCTAAACCAGGTTTCACATGATGTATTCTGGTACCTAGTTTGGGAACTCTTAGTTCAAAATTGTAAACAAGGAGGTTTTTATGAAAATGAGGAAATAGGCACCATATGCTTCGGTAAAGTGAATAGAAGACTAGACCGTTTTAGAAAATTTAGGATACATAGTTTCGGTGTATATATATGATGGGCAGATCAGGGGATCAGAGTCAAGGAATAAGCAGAAATAGAAATGGAAATAAAGTGAGAATACATAAAAACTGGCTAACAGTGGAGGAAAACTGAGGAATAATTACTGTTTGTGGGAGAATTGTTTTCTAATCCATGCACTTTCTTACTGTTTTAATCATTTTTATAACTTGCTGTGTAATACTAATTTTAAGTAGATAATTTGAAAAATTAAAATAGTTGGCAAGTTTATATAGGAGTAATTTATTTAATGAATATTTAATTATTATTGAACTGCAAAATATAATTATCCCAGTAATAGTATAACATACAGAACATTGGACCTTGTCTTTTGAATATTTTTTTAAAAAAACTACCACCAACTACTTACCTAAGAAATGCTTCTTAATGATTGTTAAGATTAATTCTATTCACTAGACATATACCACTATTCCCCATGACTATTCTTGATCTCCTGAAATTCACTGTAAGTTTTACTATCAGCTTGTCAATTTCTATAAAGAATACAGCTTGGATTCCTGTACAGATCAATATGGATAGTACTGGCCATGTTAACAATGTTAAGACTAATGATGCATAAAAATGAAATAATTTTCATTTATTTAGATCTTTAATTTTTTTCAACAATGTTTCAACAATGTTAATTTTCAGAATAATATGTTTTGTATGTTAAAACAATGTACTCCAGATTATTTTTTCTTTTTCAGGTTATTGTAAATTGAAATTTTTGTAATTTTAATTTTGAGTTGTTCATTTTAAGTGTATAAAGATGTAGTTAACTGTTAAAATATTGACCTTGTATGCTGTAGCTTCTCTGAACTCAGCTAGGTTGTAAGGTTTTCCAGTGGATTTTTTAGGATTTTCTACATATAAAACATGTCATCTTCAAATAGAGATGGTTTTACTCTGTTCCCTCCAATTTGAAAGACTTATTTATTTATTTTTTCTTGCTTAATTGCCTTGACTAACACCTCTAGTAAAAGGTTGAAGAGAAGTGGTGAGAGCAGACATCCTTGTCTTGTTCTTGTTCTTCATCCAAGACTGAAAGCATCCAGTCATTCACCATGATGTTTAGTATGGGTTTTTCTTAGATTTTTAAAATCAGATTGACTAAGTTTCCTTATATTCCTAGTTTGTTGACTGTTTTAACTTGAATTGTGTTAGTTTTTGCTGTATGCTTTTTCTGTATCTGTTATGATAATTGTGTGATTTTTTGTTTTCTGTTAATTGATATGATTTATTACATTTATTGATTATGAGATACTAAACCCTCCTTGTGTTACGGGGGTAAATCTCACTTGGTTATGTTATATAATTCTTTTAATATGTTGCTAGATTATATTTTTTAGTATTTTATTGAGGATTTTCCATCATATTCATAAGAGATAATGTTCTGTAGTTGTATTGTGATTATCGGTTTTGGTATGGTAATACTGGCCTCATTAAATGCATTGGGATATGTTTCTTTTTCTAATTTGTGGAAGAGTTTGTGGAGAGTGTGTATTAATTTTTCTTTAAAAGTCTGTTGGAATTCACTGATGAAACCACCTGGGCCTGGGCTTTTCTTTATGGGTGCTTTTTTAAAAAGAATATTTTATTGATTATGCTGTTACAGTTTTCCCAATTTCCCCCCCTTTATCTCCTCTCTGCCCTGTACCTCCCAACTCTCCAGGATTCCCCATCCTTAGTTCTTGTCCATGGGTCGTACATATGAGTTCTTTGAATTGTCTGTTTCCTATGCCATTTTTGACCTCTCCCCATCTATTTTATGCGTACTAATTATGCTTCTTATTCCCTGTACCTTTTCCCCCATTCCTCCCCTCCCCCTCCCCACTGATAACCCTCCATGTGATGTTCATTTCTCTGATTCTGTTCCTGTTTTAGTTGTTTGCTTAGTTTTTGTTTTCATTGTTTTTCTTTTTTTTTAGGTTCATTTGTTGGTAGTTGTGAGTTTGTTGTCATTTTACTGTTCATAGTTTTTGATCTTCAATTTCTTAGATAAGTCCCTTTACCATTTCATATAATAAAGGCTTGGTGACAATAAACTCCTTTAACTTTATCTGGGAAGCATTTTATCTGTCCTTCCATTGTAAATGATAGCTTTGCTGGATAGAGTATTCTTGGATGTAGGTCCTTGTCTTTCATGACTTCAAATACTTCTTTCCTGCCCCTTCTTGCCTGCAAGGTTTCTTTTGAGAAATCAGCTGATAGCCTTATGGAACTCATTTGTAGGTAACTGTCTCCTTCTTGCTGCTTTTAAGATTCTCTCTTTATGTTTAATCTTGGGTAACTTAATGATAATGTGCTTTGGCGTGTTCCTCTTTGGGTCCAACTTCTTTGGGACTCTCTGAGCTTCCTTGACTTCCTGGAAGTCTATTTCCTTTGTCAGATTGGGGAAGTTTTCCTTCATTATTTGTTCAAATAAGTTTTCAATTTCTTGCTGTTGTTGTTCTCCCGGCACTCCTATGATTCAGATATTGGAATGCTTAAAGTTGTCCCAGAGGTTCCTAAGCCTCTCTTCTGTTTTTTTGAATTCTTGTTTCTTCATTCTGTTTCAGTTGGATGTTTATTTCTTCCTTTTGTTTCAAATCGTTGCTTTGAGTCCTGGTTTCCTTCCTGTCACTGTTGGTTACCTGAATGTTTTGCTTTATTTCATTTTGGATATCTTGCATTTGTTCTTTCATTTTTTGACCAAGCTCAATCAGTTCTGTGAGCATTTTGATTACCAGGGCTTTAAATTCTCCATCAGATAGGTTGGCTATATTCTCCTCGCTTAGGTCCCTTTCTGAGGTTTTGCTCAGTTCTTTCATTTCGGCCATATTTCTTTGCTTGGGCACCCTGATAAGTTGTAAGGGGGCAGGGCCTTAAGTATTCACCAGGGCAGGGCAACCCTCCTTGCTGCACTGCAGTGCTGCCTGTGGGAGGGG
>PVKM010012993.1:0-22523 GCA_004027735.1 Carollia perspicillata
GATGGAACACGCTACCAGCTAAGATTCCAGCTAGCTTCGTGAGAACACAGGAAGGCAGAATGAATACCATTTTTGAATCTCAAGTGGGAAAGAAAAAAAACTCCATGGAAGAAATAAGAATAACTTTTATAAGGTGAAGAAGCCTCCACCTACAGTTCTCACCTTCCATCAGCTGTGCCTTCAGGTGACAGGGAGGCCAGAAAACACTTTTAAAATATAGGTGATGATCTGTGTGTTTACCTGTGGTTTAGAATACTAATGGACAGCTCCAACCAAGGGCTTGTCATGATGCATAAAACAGTTACATAATGAGCTTATGATACATCTTTTGTGAAATTCTTGGTCACAAACCTAGAAATATTTATAATTACCAAATTATACTTTGCCCTTTCTAAAAAAAAAAGTATTTGAAGCATTTTCTAGAAACTTTAGCACACAATAAGATTTTGTGACTGTAGTTGTTAAGAACACAAACTTCAGAGAAAAGGTAACGTGGGGACAGAATCATTAGGTCAAACAATGTAAGCTGTAAAAGGTGAAGCCGTACCATGAACTTGACCCTAGGCTCCTGGTTCATGGAGCCAGTGGGACTTCTATAGGTGTACGGGCAGATTCCAGTAAACTAAGCAGAACCTGAGGTTTGCCCCTAAGCATCTCAGGTCCCTCCCTGCACAGGTGAAGGAGGCATATCCAGCTGCTAGCTCTGTTTCAGCCACAAGTTTCCTGTTAGTCTGACATGTTTTACTTGAAGTCTACATATAATTATATATGAAAACATAGTACTGGAAAAAATTATCATCAGCCATAAGTTTAAAAACACTCCAGGCACTAAGAAGTGAGAGAGTTTTCATGCTGAATCTCACACTGAAATTGATACAGCTACCAGAGGGGTGGAGCTGACATCGTTGTCAACAACATCTCTGCACTCTGTATGAGGGGGGTTTGCACAGAGCTCTTTCATTCAGCATTTGCAGAAACCTGGGGAGGGCATAATGACAAAGAATACTTTGGCAACAACAATCCCAAGAGAAATCAAAATGACACGACTTAAGTATGTTGTTTGCAGATACTCAGACATCAGTGAGGGGTGAAACCTTAGACATCTAGATTTCTGGGAAATATGTAACTAGACTGCCTGTGGTCCAGCAAGTAATATTGTTTCTCACAATTACATTTTTACACCAAGGTCTTCAATGCATTTTTACCTAGTAAATAGGTTTTCTCACTTGCTTATGACCAGTTCATCCTGGAGTAGAAGGTAGGTTACACATGCTCTTTCCTAAAAATTCCTAATTAGAATACATGCCTAAATCAATGCCCTCCACCCACACACCCTCCCCTCCCCCCCCAGTGGACCCTAGATGCCCCTAGGAACCTTGGTCTTCTCTGGAAATAGTTCTACCTCATCTGCATTGGTCTCTGCTTAGATTGAGATTGATTTGCTAATAAAAACAAACCAAATTAACACATTCTGGGCCATAAAACACACCTTACCAAACATAAAAGAATAGAAAGTATACAACATCTGCCCTCAGACCACAAAGGAAGTAAACTATAAATGAATGACAGAAAGATAACTCGAAAATCCCAAAAAACATGGAGATCAAACAACACTCCTCTAAATAATATATAAGTCAAGAAAGGAATCTCAAGTTAAATTAAATGTTCTTAACCAAATGATAATAAAAAACAATTTATCAAAATTTGTGAGATGCTGTGAAAGCAGAGCTTAAAGGGAATTTTATAGCATTGAATGCATACATTGAAAAAGAAGAAACATCTAAAATCAATCATCTGTTTCCACCTTAGGAAACTAGAAAAAGAAGAGCAAATTAAATCCAAAGTAAGCAAAAGAAAATAAATAGTAAGTATAGCAGAAATCAGTGAATTTGAAAACAATAAATCAAAAAAGAAAAATAAAAAACATTGAAAGTTGGTTCTTTGAAAATAGCAAAAAAAAAAAGGAAACAAAAATCTGATAAATCAGGACAACTAAGAAAAGAGAAAAAGGACATAAATTGCCAATATGAAAAATGAAAGAGAGGACATCGCCATGATACTATGATCATTAAAAGGACCATATAAGAATACAGTGAACAACTCTACGTCCACATGTTTTATGACCTAGATAAAATGAACCAATTTCTTAAAAGACACAAACCACTAAAACTCACACAAGACAAAAGAGACAATCTGAATAGGCCTATATATTAAATAAATTAAATAATTAATAACCCTCTGGAAAAGAACTAATAAGCATATATAGTAAAGCTGCAGGATATAAGGTTAATATACAAAGCAGGCCCAGATGGGTTCAGTGGTAAATTCTTCTTTCTTTACAGAAGAAATCATACCAGTTTTCTAAAATCTCATTAAGAGAATACAAAAAGAAAAAAATACTTCCTAACTAATTATTTGAGGCCAGCGTTACCCTAATACCAAAACAAGATAAAGACATTACAAGAAAACTATATACCATCCTCATGAATATACATCCTCAGCAAAATATTAGCAAACTGAATCCAAACAGTATTAAAAGAATTATACATCATGACAAGTAGACTTATCCCAGGTATGCAAAGCTTGTTTAACGTTCAAAAATCAATTCACTTAATCCATCAAACAACAGACTACAAAAGAAAAATATTATAATACCTATAAATGCAGAAAAAGCATTAGACAAGATGTAACACCCATTTATAATAAAAACTCTCAGTATATTAGGGATAGAGGAGAATTTTCTCAACTTGATAAATACTATCTACAAAAAATCTAAAACTAACGTCATACTCAACAGTAAGAAACTAGAAAATATCCCAGTAAGATCAGTTTCAAAGCAAGGATGTCCTCGTTCATCACATCTTTTCAACATTGTACTGGAAGTCCTTGCTAATGTGATAAAGCAAGAAAAGATAATGAACGGTATACAGATTATGGGAAAAAGTCATAACACTACCTTTATTTGCAGATAACATGATCACATGATGGGTCTGTCCATAAAGTATCCAGTCATGGAATACGAAAAATAGAAATATTTATTGAAGAAGATACAAGACACAAGAAACATTATGTATCAGACAATGATGCTTCAGTCCCCTTCAAAGTAGGCATCTTGGAACCTCAAACAGTTCTCTCAATCACCATCAGCAGCCCAAATTTTTCTGGAACTAATAAACATATATAGTAAAGCTGCAGGATGTAAGGTTAATATACAAAAGTTCATTGTTTTCCTAAATACCAACAATGAACAAATTAAAATTGAAATAAAAAACACGATAGTGTTTATATTAGCATCTCACAAAATAAAATGCTTAGGTATAAATCTAACAAAATATACACAAGATCAATGTCACAGAAACTATAAAACTCTGTTTAGTGAAATCAATGAACTAACTGAATAGAGATATATTTTATGTATCTGAATAGAAAGACTCGACATTGTCAAGACATCAGTTCTTTCCAACTTGATCTATAGATCGAATAGAATTCCAATCAAATCTCAGAGAGTTACTTTATAAATAGTATTGACAAACTGATTCTAAAGTTTACACGGAAAAGTAACAGAATCCAAAGAACCAACACATCATCGGAGAAGAACAAAGTCAAAGGACTGATGCTACCTGACTTCAAGACTTACTTTAAACCTATAGTGTGGTTGGTATTGGTGGAAGAACCAATACCAACCACACTATATAGGTTTATGAAACAAAATAAGAAGCTGAGAAATAGATCCACATAAACATAGATAATTGATGTTTGACAGAGATAGTCTCTTCAACAAATGGTGCTGGAACACCTCAGCAAATTAAATACATAAATAAATAAATAAACAAATAAATAAATAAAACACAGACCCTCCATTCTTCACAAAAATCAAGGCAAAATGAATCACAAACCAAAAGTAAAGCATGAAAAGATAAAACTCCTAGAAGATAACATAGGAAAAATCTCAGATGACCTTGGAAATGACTTTTTAGATAGAACACCAAAGATCTGATCCCTGAAAGAAATAATTGATAAGTTAGACCTCATTAAAATTAAACACTTCTGTTCTGTGATAGATGGTATTTAAAGAATCAGAAAACAAGCTGCAGACTGGGAAAAAATATTTAGAAAACACATATCTGATGGACCGCTATTTAAAACATACAAAGAACTCCTAAAACTCAACAATGACAAAACAAACAACCCACTTAAAACTAAGCCAAAGACCTTAACAGACATCTCACTGAAGAGGATATACAGATGTCAAGTAAGCATAAGAAAGATGCTCCACATCACATGTCATCAAGAAAATATATCAATACAAAAATATATTAAATATATATTAATATACTAATATAAAATATATATTAAAACAAAGGGCCCTGGCTGGGTAGCTCAGTTGGTTAGAGCATCATTTCAATATGCTAAGGTTGTGGGTTTGATCCCTGGTCAGGGAACATACAAGAACCAACCAATAAATGCATAAATGGGTGAAACAATAAATTAATGTTTCTCTCTCTCTCTTCCTCCCTCCTTCCCTTTCTCTCCCCCCCCCCCATCAATATAAATAAAAATAAAGCAATGTGTCAGCACCACACACCTATTGGAATGACCAGAATCCTGAACACTGACGACACAAACACTGACAAGGATGTGAAGCAACAGGGACACGCATTCAGTGCTGGTGGGGATGCAAAATGGTGCAGCCCCTTTGGAAGACACTTGAGAGGTTTCTTACAAAACTAAACTCTTACCGCACGATCCAGCAATCTCACTGTTTGGTATTGACCCAAATCATTAAAAATTTATGTCCATGCATGTAAAACCAGCACACAGATGTTTATAGCCACTTTATTCACAATTGCCAAACTTAAAAGCAGACAAGATGTCTCTGAGAAGCCAAATGACTAAATTAACTGTGGTAAATCCAGACAACAAAATACTATTCAACCCAAAAAAGAAACGAGCTATTGAGCCATGAAAAGACATGAAGGAAACTTAAATCTCTCTTACTAAATGAAAGAAGCCAATCTAAAAGGGCTCCATATGTGTGATTCCAACTAGAAGACATTCTGGCAAAGGCAAATTATGGACACAAGAAGAGATCATTTCTTTGAGCTTGCCAATGTACGGGAAGCCTAAAACTGCTGCAGCCGTCCTGCTACAGGGCTGAGCATCACCCAGGCTGAGCATCACCCAGCACCAAGGAGGCAGAGCTGACAGCTCCCTGGAGAAGCAGCCACAGCCCTGGCCTGATGCATCCTGAAAGGTCCAGTTTCTCAAATTCTTATTAGTAAGGTAACAGATGTCCTCATGGGTTAAGCCACTGGGAGGGACTGTAGCCTAAAGCAGCCTAATACAGAAAAAGAGAAAGTAAAGATAAGAATAGTTATATTTCTTCCACTGAGGAAATTTCAAAATACCACAGTTTAACCAGTTAGGTATGCATCTTCTAGACATTAAAATTCAATATATAAAACACAAATTTCACTTTACAGTCTAAGATTTTTACTTAAAACTTTCAGGGTATTCTCCCATCACAGATATCAAAGAATATTAATATAGATGAGAAAAATAGGAAAAGCAGAAAATATAACAAAGTATCTTGAGATGAAATTGGTAGATATAAATCATGGCAATGTGTAATATCTCTATTACAAGACAAATTAATTACATGTCTATGAAATAAAGTCACTTTTGATGAAAGTTTCTTTTTAATTCAGGAGAATGTCACTTTCTCCCAAATAGCTGAAAAGTTTGTTATACAACACTGAACGGTTTCCAGCTTTCGGCTGTCCTTCTTTGGAAAGTATGCACTGTTAGCGCCCAGTGGGTCCTCTCCTGATCTGACGCTCTCTGCACGCACCCAGCTGCTATGGCATTTGTCGTAAACACCGTAATGATGCACAGCACATTCTATGGGCCTTTACAATTGACGTTTCCATTCCTCCCTCCAGAGGTGAGACCTATAGGGGCAGGCAGAAATCCATTTGCAGTTGTAATAGAAATAAACGAGGCGATAATTAATAAATAATAATAAAAGACTAAATTCTGCATTTCAAGTGCTCACAATTGCAGCCAAATGTAAACAAGATCTCTATGACAAAAATGACAAAACTCTGATTCATGAAATCAATGAACTGACTGAGTAGAGATATATTTTATGCATCCGGATACAAAAACACGACATTGTCAAGAAGTTGGTGCTTTCCAACTTGATCTATAGATCCAATAGAATTCCAATCAAATCTCAGAATGTTAATTTGTAAGTATTATTGACAAAGTGATTCGAAAGTTTACACGGACAGGCAAAAAATGAATAGCCAACACATCACTGGAGGAGAGCAAGCTTGAAGGACTGATCCTACCTGACTCCCAGGCTTCCTTAGTGGTGTGATCCTGGTGGCAGAACGGGCATATAGATCAATGGAAGAAAATAAAAGTTGATAAACAGACACAGAAACGTAGTTAGCTCGTGGCTGACAAAGGAGAAGATGCCATACAATGGAACAAAGACAGTCTGTTCAGCAAATGGTGCCAGAACACCTCAGCATCCACATATTAAAAAAAAAAAAAAAGAATCTAAACCCAGACCCTACACCCTTCAATACACCTGCTTATTTTACATGTAAGAACTATGTTCCAGTCAGCTGTAAATATTTATTAAAATGGCAAAATCTTACTAAGATTGTTTCATGTCCTGAGAGCTTAATTTATTCACCAGCGGGTTGGTGGCCCCAAAATATGGCCAGGAAGAAATGTGGGCTGACCCCATTTTCAGGCAGACATTGTCAGACAGGAAAGGGGGTTGGACTCCATCAGCAATGAAGTGTCCTACCAAACTGTGCCAGCCCTCAGGGAAATCACAATTGCTGTTAGGAGGAGCATTCCAAATAGATAAGATCCCCTAAGAAGAGCACTTAAAGGTAGGGTTTTCCAAATTAAACAAATAGAACGGGGTACCTATTTTAATTGTCATGCAGAAGCTTCCAAAAGGCTTCAAAATTCCAAAACAGCTTCAGTGAAAGCTTTGTTGCAAAAAGCTAATGAAAAATTAAAGATGTAAGACAAGTACCCAACATTTCTAGTTCCTCAAGAGTTCCTGAACATTCCATGACCCAGGGCTCCTGCTTTCCTTCGATTTTGAGGGAAGAGACAACTGTTTCCCCAGCACAGTCCTCTGCAAGCGGCTCAGGCCGGCTCTTCGGGAAGGGCACACACACGTACGTGGCCTCTGCTGGTGAGTCTCACTGCACGAACTCGCAAAAACTTGTACCAGGCAAAATATGGGCAATTTTCCTTACAGTATGGCCCAGATGTAGGTTTTTAATTTTTGTTCATGTGTTTTCTGCTTTTTAAAATGGCCCTTTGGCCCAATATATGTTATCTTGAAATCCCTCTTGCTAAGCTATTGTTTATCTTTATTATTGCATATTTAACTCAGTATAACCAGTTAGGAACCAAAAATATTTTTCACAAGAAACCAATACTGAATTGTAGACTTGGAGATCAGTTTTCTGATCTCCATTGTACACTAGAATTAACACTGTACACTCAGTTGGCTTTATAAATGCAAAATCTAAATTACCTCTTTATTTCTGTGGTTTTGTTCCTCTGATAAGCCAGCTTTTCAATCTTCAGGCCCAAGAGGTTAGTGGCCTTGTTTTATAGAAAAGTCAGGGATTAGAGCAAAAACTGATGAGTAGAATATTAATAGGACCCTGTTTCTACCCTTCCCCAGAACTAAAATATTATCAAAGCCAAGATTTGAATGAGGAAAAGCTGGTACAGATGAATGAAATGCTGGAAGTGAGTGGAGAATTTGAAGGGCTGAAGAAAAGGAACAGGCAAAGGGTTACATTAAATTGGAGCCATTCTTCGAAAGAGCAGGCTTACAATAAATTGTGAAAGTCACGTGCTTGCTTTACTCGGCATCTCTGCAGTCACCACTTCTCATTAACTTGCATTGCTCCTTAGGGGGAGAAAAGAAAACTGGGGCATTTCAAAGAAAAGATAGAATGAATGTTGCAGCGTTATTCACTGATCACTTTTTGGGACAAATTTAGTGCTGTTTTCATGTCTTTGTGTTCTTTCTGAGTGCATGTTTGTCAATGTCAATTCAACCCTCCCTGGAAACAACAGAGCTGCAATTAGAGATGTAAAAAGCAGTTTGTGTGTAATTTAAATGCTGCAAACTGGCAATCTTCTCATGAAAACCACAAACAATTACTTCCATTCTTATGCACCAGTGCTTCTGGTTCACCACCATTTTTTTAAATCTCGAATTGCATATGAATTGATAGTTAATTTCACAGCTAGGAAAAAAACACTACATGTTTTTGACAATGGTGAGTTATTTGCTTTTTAGTCACAGCACATTGCCATGCTTACATGGTTAATGATTTAAATTATACAGCCAACTAACCAAATAACAATTCTTTTCTCTGCTTAACTCAAGCAGTTCTCCTTGGTCACCAGGATCAGATGAAGCTAACTCTTTCTTCCATAAAGGCCCAAATCCTGCTGTGTTGAGAACAATTTGCTATCTAAAACACCATGAAGTTGAAGAGTCTTGAATCATATCAAAAGGAGAAATTGTCTTTCCATTTGATTTGTACTTTGTCATCTCTGATTAAACTAAAAAAATATATATATTAATGAACATTAAACCTATCTGAACATTCCCTAAATAGGCCAGATGCACTGAAGGGCACCTTCATTAATGAAAGATTTACAGACTTCTTAAAAGACATGCATTTGCATCTATTTCGTTTATACATGAAGAGATCACATGTGGGAATAATATTTGAATAAACAAAACTGCAGAGATAATGAAAGCATTTCATACAACATTGACATTCAAGAACATCCTTCAGGTTCACTCAAGAGGAAGTGAGCTTTAATGCAAAAGCATTAGTAATGGACCTTCTATTTTCTTATTAGAATTAACCTTGATCTGGAAGAAAAAACTCTCCTTCACTGTTGAATACATATTTCTCTCCGCCTAATAGATTCTACTAAAACCTTTTTTTTTAAAGTGGCACTTACACTGGAATTTATTACTCCTGAAATGGACATTGCCAAAAACAAAGTAACTGCCAGAAAACTACTTATTTTGGAAGGAAAAAAGTTGTTTGCATGGATCATAACTGGTATTGTAGAGAATACTAGGGTTTCCTTCCAAGCAGGTGTTTTCGAATAGGAAAGATCCCCCCCACTATGGGAGAGTTTAGCCAAACTCCGCCAATGGTAGAAAAATGAACTAGATTATTCCTTAAAATTCATTCCAAGCTTATTTTTTTATGTTCTTATTTTCCAATTGCTACTTCTCAAAAACAGAGCAGCAAGTGGAATAATGTGATTTATTAGCAAGCTATCAGCACAGCCTGATTCAGCCTCACATTTATTTTAATAATTTTGCTTTGAATTCTATCACTTGAACTCAGTGCCATATCATATCATTGTATCATCTCCCTGTCCCACTAGCTTGATTGGGACACAGTGGATGAGGAAAATAGACTTACATAGTCCAAAGTTTGTCAGATGCAACACAAGGATTCCTTCAAAGGCACAAAATCTATGGGCTGTTCGACCAGTAAAAAAATAAATTCAAATAAATTAAAAAGTTCAGTTAAACACTGGAGCAAAGTGTTGATGTTCCATGGACTTGATATCTCATGCAGAAATGCCCCACCTCTGACATTTTTGGGTCCACATGAATATTTATTGAATTATATTGTTGAGAATGTTAGTAAAATATGAAGTCCAGTCCTTGCACTCAAATAACTTAGAGTTTTAAAGCTAAAGTATGAGAACCTCCACCCCCTTTCCGGGTCTTTCATAAGTTCAGCTCCAGTGCACTCCAAGAAAAATATTTCCAGTAGAACTTTCAATATTTATCCAGAAATAAACATACAAATTATATGGGGAGTAACTGTTAGAATAATTGAAAGAATAGAAGCAACCCAAGTAACCACGGTTCGAAGGCCCAGCAAAGGTTACTTCAGGACCATCATGCACTGGGATCTCTAACGGCACACAGGTCAATGTTTACACGCAAAAACCCAAACCCCGCCACTTCTTCAAGGCTCACTCAGTCCCAGGATGGCCCTGCTTCGAAGGACTCAGGAATTCTAATTTGACTCCATATTTGCATCTGAAATTCAATCCACTGTAATCTTCACAAGGAAATTATCAACGTCCCTAAATAGAAGTAACTCTCTTATAATACCTTAAAGATATTTTAAGTACCTGAAATGGCCCTAGAACTAAATCTGGGAAATTAAGTCCTAGAGGCATTCTTCACTGGGGCAAATCCAACTTTTTACATAAAATGTTTTTGTTTTCCACTATTTCTTGCTGTAATAGTTACTAATGAACATTGAATAAATACAGTCTCAGCGATTTGAAGAATGTACAAAATATGTCATCTGTGTTGAGTTCTTCACGTTACACAGGACATAGGGATGGCCTTTGCCCTATAGGAGTTGATGTTGAATTTAACTATATAAGTATTCTTCATGATTCCCTTTCCAGGTCCATCAGTATATGCTTGCATGGAGTGTAAGGACATGTCATATTGTGCCTTGTTATATTCTTTTGCTTACCAGTCTTATTCTTAATACTTTAATGCTATAATTTATGTCTTACTTTTTTTAACCTTGAAGAAAACATTAGGTTATTTTTAAATTTACACAGGTGGTTTTCTCATAATAGTTGGTCAATAGGTACTTGTTGACTTTCTGAATTACTCACTGCCACAGAGACCTTGACGTGGCTGTAGAGGGGGAAACACTCAGCTTGCCAGGCCGCCTGCCAAGCATAAACTCACTTTGCAGAGGTGACAGTCTCAAGTCCCTTCTCAACAGGCCCGACACTGGTATTCGACCGCGTTCGAGTTCAGCTTCGTCACTGGACACCATCTCCTATGTGTTGGTCCCTTCCAACAAAAGCCCTTCTTATAACATCGTGTTGCTTTTTTTAACTCAGGATCGCTTCCGGGCTTGTCTTGCTGGGATCCACTCTTCACCAGTTTCACAGAGCATTCTGACCGGTTTCAGGAGCCCAGTAATAGTGGCAGCAGTGGGGACACCCGCACGGGAGAGGCAGGGCTCCGGCTTTCTGCTCTCCGTGGGCTTTTGCCTGCCTTTGTGGAGTCAGGTTCTGTGATGATGCTCAGTCCTTCTTGGGAGGAAATGATAGGCTTCCTTAAGAACAGCAAGATGTGGCTTCTTATCATAGGAAGGATTATTAGCAGTCGTGAAGCCGAAAAGTTGCCAACTTTACTTACAAATATGCATCTGGTATTTCAACAAGATGGGTCTGGGAAGCACAATAATTAATCATAAACAAGATCCAAATAATACGAGTCAGATTTCAGCAGAGCTTGAGCTAATTAGAGAGTTTGCAGCACCGAGGGCTGAATGACGCTGTCAAAATGGAAGTTGTAGGTGTTGCATTGAAACTCTAGACTGGTGTTCTTTTCTGACAAATCGCAGTCACCTTTGTACTCCTCTGAGCCACACAGCCAGGAAGAGCCACCAGAAATCCCCAAACACAGGGCCCTTGATGAAAAATAACTTGGTGACAAAATCTCTTCAACAGCTGGCCATCTCTGCAACACAGAGATATAGGCAAGTCACTCCTCCCACTAAATCTGAATATACACAAGCTTTTCCACTCATTTTCAGAAATCACCTTAGTAACAATGATGAGGCTCCAAGTAAGAAAACATGCATTAAAAACCAATAGAAAGTTTGCTCTGATCTCAGAGTGATTCTCTAATTTGCAGTCACAAACTCCTTTTCAGTAACACCCACTCATTATCTAGCCCTCCAGACTGGAAGGACCCCTTTCAATTCTAAGTGCCCATTTCTGGGAGCTGGGTGCCGGGCCATGCTGTCAGCCACCCCTGTCCCACAGCAGCTCATGGTGATGGAGTGTGAGTCAAATTGAGGCTTCGGTTTTGTTTCAACACCACAACAGCACCACAATTAACTTCAAACACTGTACATCAAAGTATTTTGTGGACTTGCAAAGAAGAGGGTACATATGCCACCAGACTGGAAACGCTCGGGTTTTTTAATATAATCTTTCATAACTAGGAGTTACACATAAAGTTGGATTTATGGGATGATTCTGAAAAAAAGCATTAAATTGGGAACACCTGCCTGGACTGTTATATGAGAGACAAATAAACTCCTATTGAACTTGTATATTTTTGCTTTGCTGGTTAGAGCAGCTGGCCTGCCCTTCCTAGCTGCAGCTAAGCCCTCAGAAAGGAGGTTTATAATGATATACGCCAGCGCCACAGCTCAGCATGAGTGGCCAATGCAAAAGCCTTCTCCACATGCTGCGAGGGCTGTGCACAAAGAGACGTGGAGAGCCCACCAGCCACAGCATGCGTGGGGCAAGGATGCTGATGGTCAGAGGCTGTAGAAGCAGCTGGGAGGACAAAATGCTGCGTGGACTGCAGTGGATAAAGGAGAACTTCATTGCTCCCACTACCACCCCTGAATCGCCCTCAAATCTGGAAGGAACTCAGACGGCCAACGGGCCCCAGCACACAGCCTTGGGCTGACTTAGCCTCTGCTTGAGTCCCCAGTGGAAAATGGATCGTTGTCTTTAAATAACTCTGGTTTTTAAACCCCCTTGTGATTTTTTTCCCCAGACTTAATGCCAAGCTTTATTGCTTCTTTCTGAACAGTGCTAAACTATTTAAATGGAGTAAAAACAAATAAATTATTAAAAAACACACAACTTTGCAAAGTCTTGTCCATAATTCACAGAAGCAGGACATACACACAGGGCAGGATTACAATGAAAGAGGAAATCCATGCGTAAGTGCAGACGGGGTTAGTCCAGCTTACTTCCTTGTTGACATTGTTGACATTGTCTAGGCGCGTCCTGGTGAAACATATCATTTCGCTATCAACCAGACATTACCAAAGTAGGGAAGGAGAGGAGAAGTGCCCTGTTGCACTCTCTTAAAATTAGCAATGACCTTGCTAATTAAAACCTAATTGTGAGAGAGTAACATGGAGAGATACCCCCCTTTGAAAAACTGGCATGGATCCCCACTAATCTAAAAGTTGTCACTTAAAAACTCAATGAAATTGGCTTGCTAGAATGAACACTCCAGGCGGGTTCTGTGGCTCGGAGATGACAGGACAGGAGACTGAGGGAAGACAAGGAAATGTGTGCATCTAGCTCTGCCTTCATTACCTGAGAGGGAGCCTCTGACAGTGAGGGCCCCACCAGGAGGGGGAGCACAAAGTGAGTGTGGCAGCAACCACGTTCCCTGGTTTATTAGCAGGGACCATCCATGTAGCCCAAGCCACTGATGGCAGGGGGTGGGGGGAGGTTCTATTTAAGTATATTAATTTCAAACACATGTATGAAGAGAGGTTCAAGGACAACACAGTTTGGAGTGTTTCATTTTATTTTTTATGTGACTATTTGGGAAGCCCTTTTAGTGGGGCATAAGGCAAGAAAGCAGATTAGCCTTTAAACAACTGAAAACTCAGTGAATGCATTAACCTATCTTCTTAGTGAGTCATCCAAATAACACTTCAGCAAATACACACACACACACACACACACACACACACACACACACACTTTTTATTTAAAATGTGCTGTTTTTCCATGCTATCATGGCTAACTAACCTCAGGAAACCTATGGATGTTAAGGTGTACTGTATGTTCCCCATTCATATAAGCAGCAGATAAAGCAACCTCCCCTCTCTCCAGCCCCAAAGGCATCTACAGTAACAGAAAGTAGTGTCCTTCCCAGTCTAATGCAACTTAGCTTGATTGTTGCTGTTTGATTGGCTCAGTGCCTCTCTGTCAATTTTGAGTGAATACCATGTAGGGTTTATACCTCACTTTTGTCCGACTCATATTTTCAGGGCCTGGAAAGCCATGGACCATAGCAGCAAACAGCCCTGGCGTTGGAGCCAAGTGGGTTGAGTCTATTTGTTGACTATACTGCTCCTTGTCTGATTTGGAGTAACAAAATTAAATTTCCTGGACATTGGTTTCCTCATCTGTGTATGATTGTTAAAAGTGTCTTCTTCTTAAGGTTTTAGTAAAATACTTAGCACAGTCCCTTCTACAGCATGAAAACTCAGTCACCATTGGCCTTGACTCTTAGGCGCCACTGCACAGCTGCATAGCTTTGGGCTACTTCTCTTCCTTCTGCTCACCTTCAGCACAAGATTTTGTCCTCAGCCCAAAATGCCGACTGTTTATAAGCCCCCTCCTTTCCCATTCTTATAATGCATCCCATTCATTTGTCTTTATACTAAAAATTGAATCCCTCAAGGACGTGATTGTCTAGCAAGCCCTGTGGAAAGCGAATTCTATTCACAGCTCAACCTACCCAGCACAGGAGATTCAACAGAGTGAGAGAAGGTGATAAAAGAAAAAAGGGAGAAGAGCCAGCCCGATGAAATGGTGAGAGAAGTGGAAGAGCTTCCATGGCCCTCACCAAGGCCTGATTCCAACATAGGCTGTGCAATGGCAGCTCCTACAATGAGACGTCGGAGGAATTGACGAGAACACGATTTGCAGAGAATTCAAGACCCAGAAACAGTCTTAGAGACAACCTGCTGCGTGCCAAATAAATATTCTTTACAAATACAGAAAATGAGGCACGGGAAGTGTGAATGATTTTTCTTAGGGCATGTGATTATTAACTAACATAACCACTCTTACCCCTAAATCTGTGTGTCCCCAAGGTTATTCACATAAGACACCATTCTTTCATCCAGTCATAAACAGCCTTTAGGGCACTTGCCTCTCTTCTCAGTGATAGGAGGACTTTTCCTGGGGTAGAACTGTCTCCTGTGTCTCACTAGAATTAGATTTCAGTGTCTCCAAACATCTACTGAAGCACCTTAGGGACACGTCACGTCACCCAGAGCCAGGCCCCCTTGCCCAGTGGAGTAAGCAGCGAACTTATGACCTGAATGGAAGGAGACAAGTTACACAAAAAAAGTTTAGATGGATGTTGTATTAAATATTTAGTCTACTTCTTCTCACATATCACTAAACATAGTACTCAACATATATTTTTGAGTGAAGGAATAAAATGTAGGCACCACTACACACACTTTCATCAACACAGGACATGGATAACGTCTCCAGAGGCACTAGCGAACACCTCACAGTGTTAGTCTGAATCCCCACCCACGTCTCTCTGGAAACAAGCCCGTTTCTTTCCCCCTCTACTTGACACCACTGTAGCCACACCTCTGGGTGAAAGGCAGCATCTTCAGGAGGTGTCCTTTCCTACCGGACATTCTGAGTAGGAGCTCACTGATCACAGAGTAAGTTAGCAAACATTAGTTGATTGGAGTACCTAGTAGAAAAGGAGCATTGGAGGCAAAGAGGGCTCCGACAGGTGAGTTTTGATTGCAGTGAGCCAGTCAGGACAGACAGGAAGCAGGAGGCTGGCTGGTGGGTGGATGGAGCTGGCAGGTGTGGCAGGGGTGCCCCCCCACCCCAAACCAAGGCTGTGCACTGGCGGATGCTGGTGAGGCGAAGCCTCACTCCTCAGTTCTCTGCAGACCTGCCCTGACATCCCACCATCACGTTAAATGTGAAGTGCTCCTTGGATCTGATTTTGAGAGTTTCGGCTTTAGGATTTCACTGCTATTTTCACTCCGAAAGGTCATCAGAGAGTGCATTAGATGGAGATACTCTGTCTCCGCTCAGTGTGCCGCTTCTGTTAGTGTGCCCTCCTGAAAATAAACTACATCTGGCAACCACTTGTGTGAATTACCGAAATGAAAGGCTCACACTGTTAATGGAGCACTTTTGTACTAGGAAAAGAAACCATCAGATTTGATCTTGAAAGAAACTGCTACTGTCACTCCCTGGATTGATTGCATCTTTTATTAGGTCTTCACTGAATTACTTTATGGTATGGTATTTCTCTTTTTAATCTGCTCCCCTTTGTTGGGATATTAAGAATGTATATTTTGAAAGTGGTGGTAAAAAAAATGTTGAGGAGTATAAAATTCAAGATCATAAAAGCCTTTTCATGCGTGGCATTATGAACGGAGCTGTCATGTGGAGTGGGGAATGTAGGTGTAAATTTCAGGGAGTGAGGATTATGTTGTAAAGGGAAGTGGAAGTATAAATTGGAGCTTTAGGTTGGTGAAAGAAAGGGAGTGAAGGCAAAGGGAAAGCAAGCATGGGGCTCATATCACAACCAGGAACACAGAGGCCTCCTTCGGGCACAGTCATCCAGCTAATGCCTTCTGAAGTGCGGTGTTCAAGGACCGGAGGCAAGCTCCGCTCGGCAGGGTGTGCTCTGGGCCCCCTCCTCCTTTTGTCCCCTGGCAGAGCCTGTGATTAACCTGGCTCACACCCCAGGAGAGGGCCGAGGTTTAAATGCGCGTGCCTCCACCGCGAGGGGCCCTGCTGCGGGGGACATAATGGGAGGGTCTGTGTCTCTACAGGACCGGGAACTCGGCACGCGACGATGCACACAGCCAATCAGCGCAAGACAAAGAATGGTGAGAGAACACTGACTGGCTAAATGGAGCCCACGGGAACCTGGAATGCGGCTCATAATCATCGTAACGGGCTGTCAAGCTTCCGTTTTTTTTCCATTTCTCGTTTTGCACATTGACCCCGAGCTGGGTGGCATGTTCATGCTCTGAGACCCAGCACCTCGGATCAGGGCCGGGCCATCCTTGGCTGGTGCCTGCTGCTCACGGAGGAGCAGCCACCTGGACAGAGTGGCAGGGCCGCGCCTTGTCGCTATAAATGCCATGCACAGAGACTCGCCGGTGGGCAAGGCCGCCAAGGGGCCACACTACTGGTGGGCAGAGGATTTCCAGGGAGCGGGAGAATGCCATTAGCCACGCCTCCCCTGTTCTTCCTGTCTGCCTATCAGAAAGCCAACGAGCCCAGGGAGCACGCACATGGGCTGGGCAGAGGTGGTTTGCTGCCTGTACCGGGAACGTTGGCCTAAGCTCCTCACCAGCCACCAAACAACTCCTGAATTCAGAGCATTCATCATTAAATTGGGTTGAATTCCCCAAAAGCAGACCCTAAGGCAACGGTTCCTGTGAAAATGACTAATTAGGAACTGTTCCCAGACAAAAACCTAGTAAGGGGAGAGGGACCCCAAGGAGATTGTGGTAGCAGAACAATGCGCCCCCTCCCCTGCCACAATGCCCACCTTCTAATACTCAGAACCTTCTAATATGTTACATCAGCGGTCCCCAGCCTTTTTCGCACCAGGGGCCGGTTCTCTGGAAGACAATTTTTCCACGGATGTGGAAGCGGGTACAGGAGGTGGGTCTCAGGCAGTTGTTCAAGAGAAGTTTCATATCCTTGCCCGCCACTCACCTGCTGCTGTGTGGCTAGGTTCCTAACAGACCACAGGCCCGTGCCCACCCCCAGCCCAGGGGCTGGGGACCCCTGTAGTATATGGCAAAAGAGAAGAAAGGTTGTTGTGACGTCCTGTAGAGTAGGCCCTGACCGTATGAATGAGAGACATCCGCAAGGTCCTGTCCTCAACAGCCAGGCTTCGGTTCCCGAAGACTCATGCCTGGGCCTTCTTTTATCAACTCAGCCCGTCTCACATTTGGTCTTCCTCTTTGCCTGCTGCCTTCTATTCTCCAGGATTATTGTCTTTTCCAAAGAACCGGCCGTCTCTTGATGTGCCCAAAGTAGGACAGCTTCCATTTTGTCATGTTTCCCTCCGGTGATGTTTGAAATAGAATTAGGGTTACTAATCAGCTGATCACAAAATATCTGGAGATATTTTGGAGATCATGCTGGATTATGTGGATGGGCCCAATCTAATCATGAGAGCCCTCAAATGGGAAAGGAGGTGGCAGGGGAGCAGGTCAGGGAGAGAGCAGCATGACAAGGGTCCGCTGCCCCCATGCTGGCTCTCAGATGCTGGGGGCCGTGTCCAGGGACTAGAGAGAGGCCTCGAGGAGATAACAGTGAGACCTTGCTTTCAGCCAAGGAGGACACAGGACCTCAGCCACATGCAAGAACTGAATTTCTGCAAGGAAAAGGGTTCTCTCATAGAGCCGTGGTCACCAACCCCCTTCCCACATTCCCAGGTCACACAGCGGGAGGTGAGTGGCTGGTGAGCAAGCAAAGCCTCATGTGAATTTACAGCCACTCCCCATCACTCACATTACTGCCTGGGCCCTGTCTCCTGCCAGATGAGAGCTGGCATTAGATCCTCATAGGAGTACCAACCCTACTGTGAACTGCACATGTGAAGGATCCAGGTTGCGTGCTCCTTGTGAGACTCTACTGCCTGATGATCTGAGGTGGAGCTGAGGTGGTGATGCCAGCGCTGGGGAGTGGCTGCAAATACAGATTATCACTAGCAGAGAGGTTTGACGGCCCAGAGACCACAATAAGTCAATTGCTTGCAGACTCATATCGAAACCCTATCAGTGAGTGGTCAGTGACAATTAGGCTGCATCTTGTGGCAGGCTTTATAGTGGCAAGTGATTTGATGCACTTCCGTGGTACAGCTGCATCTGGTGGCAGGTTCTAAGTCAGAATCCAGCACTTACTTTAGTCCATGCGTGGCCCACCCATTATTTTATTTACTGTTTCCGTCCACACCTCTTTCCCGCACTGCAAACTTGTCTCAGTCACAGTTTTGGTAAGCCCACATGCTAACCCCAGCTTGTGGTGAGTTGCATAATTATTTCATTATATATTATAATGTAATAATAATAGAAATAAAGTGCACAATAAATGCAATGTGCTTGAATCATCTCTAACTCATCCCCCACCCCAATCTGTGAAAAATTATCTCCCACGAAACTGGTCCCTGGTGCCAAAAAGGTTGGGGACTGCTGCCATAGTGCCTACAAGAAGAAACAGTCCTGCCAACCAACCTAGTGAGACCCGACAGGACTTCTTCAGAACTATAAAATGATGAGCTTTTGCAGTTTTAAATCACTAAAATTATGATAATGTTACAATGGCAACAGGGAACTCACACAGAGGTCAAGTGAAGGATTATGGAGGGTAACCAGAGGAACCCGCTGCAGGAAATCTGTTGATGGTGTAAGTCACACCCCAGTTGTTATATCGGGGATGAGAGCTGGGCATTACCCCATGGCATCCTCCAAATATTGCTTAAGGAGCAGGAGTATGGAGAGGCAGTAGAGAACCTAATTTTCCGGGAATTTCCTACTTTCTACACAGTAAATTACACTCTTACAGCCTAAGGACAGCCTTCCAACAAAGAGGTGCAGGTGCCAGCTGCAGGGAAAGAAAGCAATAAGAGCCAGTGTGCAGGGAAAGTGTGAAAGGACCCTAGGGAAGAGGGCAGAGCTGGTGCGGTCGGCTACAACCATCCATCATTGTAAACATGCACTCTCCAAAAATCTATCGTGTAAATGAAATCATTGAATAGCTCAGAAGGCACAATACATGCTTTGAAAGCAACAGAGCATGATCCAATCCTGAGTTTTATTTGTGACCTTGGGTGAATTACCTCCTCTCTGTAAGTCTCAGTTTCTTTGGGTGGAAATGAAAATTTTTAGTGGGAAACTCTCTTGTCAAGTCTCCATGAAGATTACATGTGTGATTGAACAAAAAGCACCTTGTACAATGCCTGGAAATAAGCTAAAGCTGGTTCTCTTTTCCTTTCTCCCTTGACCTTGGACTTCAGGAAAGAACACGCTTCATCTGGCACAGGAAGGAGAGAGCAACTTTGAGTATTATCCTGGGTCTGACCATCCTGCATATATTTATTTTCCTTCAGTTTATGCACATGCCAGTTTCCTGCCAACTTTACAAAAGTCCTCTGTCTTCTTCAAAACCTCCTCTAGATACTGACGTTCTCTTTACTATTATAGCCAAGCTGACTAAAACAGTCTTCTATACTCGTCTCCATCATCCATTTACTTTCAGATCCACTAGGGTCTGCCTTCTATGTGTTTGTCCTTGAAAAGTATCACACTGCTCGCAAAACCTGCTCCTTCTTGTGTTCAGAGTCATATTTGACATCAGTGGCCTCTCACTTCTGCAAGTTTCCTCCTCCCTGGCTCTAAGTTGCTTGTGGCTCACTCCAACTCCCCTGCTATCACCCTCACTGTGCTTCTCTCTGAAATGTTGAATATCCCTCATCTGCAATCCTTGTTTCTGCCCCCACCTTAGAGCCTCAGTTTAATAATATCAATAATAGTAGACAATGTCAATTGGCATTTCCAATGTGCCAGGCACTTGACTGAGGACTTCAGATGATGCATGAGATGGTTACCATGATTATCCCCTTTTTACAATAAGAAAACCAAGGCTCAGGGAAGGGACATAAGGTGCCCAGAGTCACACAGCCCATGACTGGCAGGGCAAGGATTAGAATCCAGGAAGCCAGATTCACACCCACTATTTTATTCACACCTACTTCCCTTCCCAGTTACCCTGCCCACATGTAAATATTCAGGAACCAATAGCCAACAAGCCTATATCTCTGGTCTAGTATTTCTGCTGCGTTACAAACCTGTGTGCTCCACTGCCTCCTGGTCGGGTCCACTCACATGGACCACAGGCACTTCACTTCATGTGCCCCAACCCCTACCGTGCCCCTCCCCAGACAACCTGCCTCTTCACTCCCTATCACAGTAAATGGCACCAGCTCAGTTGCTGAATGGCATCCCAGTCCACTTCCCTCTCCATGGCTGGCCCGTCCAAGTCCTCCCAATTCTATCACTACCACAGCTCTGGGCCCTGTTTGTCAACCCCAGCTATGACAGCCTGTTTTCAAGCCACCAACATTTCTGTGTAAACAACTACAGCTAATTCTTAGCCCACCCCTTTGCCTTCAGTGTCACAATCTCCCCCTAAACCCACTCTAGGCCTGGGTCAGCTTTCTAATCCACAGATCTGATAGCATTATGCTTCAGTAGCTTCCATGAAAATCACCGTAAAGTCAAAGTTCAAGTTTGAATAAGAAGGATGGGGGTGACCTTGGCCTCTATGGATTTCTCAGCCTTATCTCTCACACAGTCCCCCTCTGCCATACGAAAACACTGCAGTGCCCCAAGAAGACATGTCTTCGAGAGAGATAAGGCCCCTCAGTGCTACCATTGCACGAGCTCTGCCCCCTGCCCGGGCTTCTCCTCTCTCCTGACGACCTGGCCCACAGCTCCCTGTCCTTAAACACTCACTGAAGTATCACTATGTCCCACCATTTCTCTGCCCTCATGGATCAAGTGAAACACAGTTTCTTTGTGCTTCCTCTGACTCTTTCAGCATGCCTTTTCCAGAGTGATTATCGCACTAGATTAGATAATAATACATATCTCCATCCATCTCCCCAACTAGGCCCTGAGCTCCTGCAGAGCAGGGCGTGTGTCTCAGTCAAGGCAGGAACCCCAGCACCCAGCCCAGGAGGGGAACGCACTAAAAATCTGCCAAATGAAAAAAAGTATGAATAAGTGGCCAACTAAAAAGCTTATCACACTATGACTGCACACCCAGACACCCGGGTGCCCACAAATCTCTAACGGATGCCTTTTCAGGGACTAATTACCCAGAAGACAGTGATGCACATGTCGTTTTGACACATAAGGTAGTCACGAGCCCAAGCACCCATCAGGAAACCCACTGGAATGCACGTTAGCTGGAACACTGTCACAGAGAGACGAGGACGCAGCCACCTGTGAGGCGTGATTTCCGTGACTCCAGTCGCAGTGGCCTGGAGCTCCTCGAGATCTCAGGCGAGGCCGTCAGACAGCACTTGGCCCTTCACGATGGAATCTGCGAGGACGCTGCTATGAGGGGAAAAGAAGGAGATTTCCAACAGGGGCAGCGGAATCCACAGTCTTCTCAGAAAATTGGAACAAGAATGCAATTTCGATTTCTAAATACAGAAATTACACAGGGCAAAGAAGATGGGTTCAAACACCCCTCCTCTTTTTTCCATTCAATTCAGGTCTTCCTTGGAGAAAAGTCACAAAACGGAAAGGGAAAGAAAAGAAGGGGAGAGAGATTTTTCATTCTCCTGTTTGCTAACTGTGCGGTGGCAGAAAATTGCTGCTAGCGACAGTATTATTATATAGAACATGAAGAATAAAGCACCCTGAGAAGTGTCTATTTATAGAGCAAATACTTGGATAGTGCTGTGCAGTCTCCCTCGGATGGCAAGGAGCTAGTCATGGCCAAACAACCAGAGGAGACGTGGGTTCCAGGACTGGCGCTGCCCTCGCTAACTTCCTGGCTAGCGCTTCCCGAGATTCCTTCCCCCACTCTGCAAATGGAGAGGTAAACCAGATAGTCTGTAAGTTCCCTTAAAGCTCTTACTTTCCAAGAGTCTCTCTCCTAATTCTCTCTCAGCAGCCAGAGAGACCACCAGCCACAGCACAGGCTGCAATCCAGCTGCAGGAAGGCAAAGAAATCACTGGATGACCAGAGCGGTTGTGGCATGGAAGGCTCAAGAACAACATGGACATGACTTTGGTTACATGTTATTTATTGCCACCCTCCCTGTTACAAGCCAACTGTGGCTGGGAAGGTCAAGGCAGTAAGAAACC
>PVKM010012994.1:0-30774 GCA_004027735.1 Carollia perspicillata
GACATGACAGAATTAGATTCCACTATGAAAAATTGATGCTCGTTTTGGCTGGGAACCCTCTGAGTTACTTGTAGACACTCTACAAAAGAATAGAAGGCTAGATCATCCCTCCACTGATTTCTTTATTTCATTGGTTCAAGGGTGCCCTCAGGGCACAAAATCCCTTGAGCTTTTGTTACTCCCAAACTTGGCTTGATCAAAAGACAAAAGAAATTATTCCAGCAGATCAGGACTCTTGGTTATTTAAAAGAATAGACTTTATAGCCTGCTCATCCTTTTAACGGAGCGTAGAATCACAGGTCGGGGCCTTTCCCCTCGCAGACACGTGGCTTACTTCCTTTCATCATTCTGACTCACACACATTACTTTTCAGGAATGGACAGTTGCCAAGCTATAGAAGTACTACACACACCCTCATGTCTATATTTTTTTAGTCGACACCATAAAAGATGGTTCATGCCCCTCCCCGGGGCAGCAATGATAGGGTTCTACTCCTGGAGCCCCATCAGGAAGGAACCTCTGTTGCCATCTCCCATCCACAACCCCAACGGACTTCTGAAATGAAAAGAAAGATGCCTCACCAGTGCAGGGCTGAGAGTCCAGTGAGGACAATACAGGATTTACTAAATATTAAGGAGAAAGCGAAGGCTGGATTTGTTCGACAATCGGTTTGACTGACGTGTGGCAACAAAAGAACACACAGTTCTACTATTTGGGCAACAGTTACCTACAAGAACGAGTTGCTGAATACTTTAGTAATGATGTCACGGACAGGAATGGCATGACTAGATTTGCACTTCAGGAATATCACTTGGGTGAGCTTCAGGAGAAGGTACAAGGGACGCATGAAGCTGAAGGCAAGGAAATGAGTGAGGACTCTAGTGCAGAAATGCGGGCGGGAAGGCTGAAGACCCGGCGCCTGCAGTAGGGGTAGAATGAAGAGGAGAAAGATTTCAGGGCTGTGAAACAGCTTAATAGGAAAGCCTGGTGACCGACTGAATGCTGTGACTAAGAGACAAAGAGGCCTGGCCTCTCCCTCGCCTCCCACTTGCTGCTTGAGTGCAAGGTGGAAGGTAAGTACCAAAGCAGGCAAGCGAGTTGATCTTCTTGGGTTTCCAAAGAGGTGCATTTTCTATGACAGCAAGCCTTGTTGTCTAACGTTCAAAACAAAAGGACTGCTTGCAATTTCTCCTCTTGAAAGCACTTGTTAGCTTTTTGCTTTCTGCATCTATTTCAACGGTAAGAAAACAATCTCAAGGAGACTCAGAGGTGGCCATCTTCTAATTGCCCTAATTCACTGGATGCTTAGATAGATTAATATCCCTGAATTTATTTCCTTGTAATAGACTGACTTGTCTAGCCAGCCAATAAAAGCGGCACTGGGACTTTGTGTATTTCTCCCAATATTATATTATAGTAACTGACAATAATAACAGTAATAATTATCCAATTTCAAGATGGAGAGGTACCTTTGACCTCTATTTGATCCCCTTGGTCTATCTAAGTCTGATTCAGCATTGATTTCTTTCCCAAGGAAGTTGCTATAATCATGTTATGGCTGATTTATCACAATATGCTTGCTGGCTAGTAATTTCTCATCTTGAACTTGCTTCTCATTTTTTTTCTTCTACCAGAAGACATATTAATTTTTTTTCCTAAGCAAGGCAAATTCTCAAAATTCTTCCGTATCTCTTAGTGGGTGGTAAGTGAACTGTGGTCTTTGAGAACTATCCTAATTGCACTGTATATGTTGGTGGGGCATAGATCAAATATAAATACAATAAAGCTGTCTGTGGTAACAGGGAAAGAATATATGCTTGGAAATCACTAGATTTAGGTTCTATATTTCTTCTAATAATTATGTTTGTGATTTGAAGCAAGTCACTTAATATTTTCTAATTTCATTGTCTTTGCTTATAAATCACATCTAGTTGAACCCATCCTGTACACATGAATATTCATCGCTAATGGTTTTAAGCATATCTAAAGATGGTGCTTATAAATATAATGGGAACTTTATTACTCTAGCTTACTGGAGAGTTCAATATCAGTTAGTATATCTGTAAAAATGTATTCATCATTTGAAAAGGGCACAGATTTTACTTCAGGTAAATTTTAAATGAAAAATTCCTTTACAATGATTCAATACCAGCCCCCTCACTGTACAAATGATGAAACTGAGGGTTCAAGAGATTAAGTAACATGACCAGGCTTCACACATTTATCTTACTAGTTCCCACTTCAAGGGACTTCAAGTCAAGTCTTATAATTCCTAATCCAAATGCTTTTAATTCCTCCTTCAAAAAAATTAACAGTTGCTGCAACATTGCCATCAATGAGGAATTTAATCTGCAGAGATCAGGGAGTGATATTGCAAAAAACCAACTCCCAAATCCTAATGGCTTCGTACATTCTTCCCTTCATTCATGCTTTGCATCTATTGTGGGTTGCTGGAAGCTCTGGTCTGTATCATTGTCTCTTGAGGCCTCGGGCTGACACATCAGCACATTTAGATCTTTTCTGGTCACCATGAGGTCACCATGAGGAAGAGTGACAGAAAGAGATGTGGGTCTTAAACACCCTCCTGCAAGTGACAAATCATTTTTTGCCACATTTTATTAGCCAAACAAGTCACTTGACCACATCTAATGCCAAAGGAGATGGGAAAGTTAAATTCTTCCATAAGCCCAGTGAATGACGCATTTAAATAATATAAGTAATATATTCCATAGTATGTTTAGCAAATAATGAACATCAAAAATTATTTACCTAAAGTAAATGAGGAATTCAGAGAATGTCCTTCAGAGTCAGATTTGTAATTCCCAATCCTCTTATAATTTGTTCCTAAACTCTAATATAAAACAAACCTTCAGAGATAATAAGATGTGAACTTCCCAAAACTGAATGGTTGACATCCAAAGCAGTGGCCTACTGGCCAGATTTAGTCAGTAGATGGATTATTTGGCCCACATTATATATACATATTTTATGCATATTACATAACATATGTTATATACATTATATATTTATGGTCTAATACTGAATTAATATTATTGTTTAATACTAAATTAGTTACCAATATTTTTAATAGATATTTTTCTGTATAAAAAGAAGGTTTTTGTTCTCTTTAAAAATCAAAGATCTGGCCAAATTAATCATTCCTCCTTGACAAAAGTTGGCTAGAATGACTAACATTTCTTTGTGTAGCTGGATCAAGAGTTTTGTAGTTTTTAAAAAATATTCTACACAAGGATATGATTATTGTCTTTGGAGAGAGAGGAAGGGTAGGGAGGAAGAGGGGGAGAGAGAGAGAGGAAGGGGGGAGAAAGAGACAGAGAGAGAGAGAGAGAGAGAGAGAGAGACTTTGATTCATTACCTACCATATGAACCCCAACCAGGGATCAAATCCACAACCTAGTCACAACCTGACCAGGGATCGAACCTACAGACTTTTGGTGCATAAGACAATGCTCCAGCCGACTCAGCCAACCAATCAGAACAAGAGTTTTTTAGTTTGTCTCAGACATCACAACTTCCTCTTTTCTTACATTTGGAGAGTGTCACTTATTTAATGTGAGTGACATATCAGAAACTGCTAACTGTGCACCCAAATCCACTGCCCCCTTCCTTGGGTGGAAAGCTAGCTTATATTTCCCAGCTTTCTTTGCACTTAGGCAAAGGGATTGGACCCCTCCAGTGGAGTGTGAGTGAAGTGATGTGAACCACTTCCACGCCTGGCCCAGAATCCATACTCTTTCACGTCTGAGATATCAATGAAAAAAATGAAAACTTACTTTCAACCGTTATAAGATATAAAATAAATGATGGTTGTGTAAAGCCTCTGAAATTTTGAGGACTATTGTAGCAAAAGCAATCAGTCTACCCTAATTAATACATGAGTTTTGCAGGCATTGCAGTGTGTGGTCACAGTAAACCACTGAAGCAGATTCTTGGATATAACACTCTTGAACGTTTTCAGAGACCAAACCATTTCAACTTCCTTGGGGCAGAGGGTTAGGGGTAAAAAATTCTAGGCAGAGACAAAAAAACAAAAGAAGAAAAAAGAGATACGAGAATACATACTCCCGTGATTGCAACAGAACATTCTTTTATATGAATTCAGATATAAGAAACACATAGTATAACATTCGAAACAAGAATATCACATCTTCCTAATTATAGAAATGTGAATTAGACCCCAGTCCAATGCATTGAGCACATAAGGAGGGTTAAAAATTGTTCCTACAAACCAATGCTATAAAAAAGCTCCCCTGATTTATTCATTTCATCTACTCTAATTATCATCATAGTTACAAATGGCATTCTTTAAGTATAATAAAATGGTCTGTTCAGACAGCTGTCCAGTTACTTCAAATTTCAGTCATCCATCATCTAAATCTGTACAGAATGGCATATGGTATTAACCCATTTCTCAAAGGCTACCTGGTTTTGTGACTGCAAAGTGTAATTGGTGGGCAGAGGATGTTACTACAAGAGCTCTCATTTTCTGCCCAAAATAAATGAGCTATTTTGGAGAGAAGGCTTTCGTTCAGTCTGTTGCCAACCACCCATGAGATACAAGGGAATTGCTGTGTTGCAGGTGAGGCATTTCCTTCCACAGAGTTGACATGCAATAAATGTCTGTGGAGTGAATAACTGAACTCCATCCATCTATTGTCTATTGATTTTGAAAGACAATTAAGGGTAGTTATTCATCCCAGGTAAAAGAAGAAATATATAAAACCACTAACAGAACTAAAGGGAGAAACAGTCAAAACCACAATCACAGTTGGGGACCTTAATACTCCATTGATAGCTAGATAGATCCTCCAAACAGAAATACAGAAATATTGGCTTTAATTGACACACTAGACCCAAAGGACATACCTGACATGTGCAGAGCCTTTCATCCCAGAATATCAGATTATACATTCTTCTCCAGTGCACATGGAACACTTTCCAGGATTTGGGTAACAAAAAATAGACTCAACTAATTCGAGAAGATTGAAATTATACCAAGGATATCTCTGGTCACAATGCTTTCAAATTAGAAATGAACTATGAAAAGGAAGTAAAGAAACTAATATTTATATTGAGATTAGACAACATACTGATAAAAAATGACTAGGTCAAAGAAAAATAAAGGTTGAGATCAAAGGTGTATAAAGACAAATGAGAATGACAACAAAACATATCAAAACTTTGTGATGCAGCAAAAGCAGTAGTAAGAGATAAGTTTATATCATTACAGGCGTATCTCAAGAAATAAGAGAAATTCCAAGTAAACAAACTAACATTACATCTTAAAGAACTAGAAAAAGAAGAATAAATTAAAAGCAGCATGAAATGAACAGAAGAAAGGAAATAATAAAAATTACAGCCTAATTGAGTGAAATAGAGAACAAAAAGGCCGTACAAAAAGTTAATACAATAAAGAGCTGTTTTTTTTTAAGAAAAAATAAAAATGACAAACCCCTGACTTGCCTCACTAAGGAATAAAGAGAAAAGACTCATATAAACAAATCCAAAAATGAAAGAGAAATTACCACAGACATCACAGATATACAAAGGATCATACAAGAATAATATAAAAGACTATGCACCAAATTCAGTAACCTAGAAGAAATGACTAAATTCCTAGAACTAGACAATCTTCCTAGGCTAACACATGAAGAACTGGAAAGTCTAAATAGACCAAGCAACAGTGAGGAAATTGAAATGACTATCAATAACCTCCCCCAAAATAAAAGTCCATGACCAGATGGCTTCACTAGTAAATTCTACCAAGCACCTGAAGAAGATTTGATACTTATATTTCTCAAACTCTTCCAAAAATTTGAAGAAGAGGCAACATTTCCTAACACATTTTATGAGGCCAACATTATCCTGATACCAAAACCTGACAGGGATAAGACAAAAAATGAAAACTACAGACCAAATCTCTGATAAATACAGATGCAAAAATCCTAAACAAAACACTAGCAAATTGAATACAACAATACATTAAAAAAACATCATGATCAAATAGGGTTCATTCTAGGGCCACAAAGAAGGTTCAGCATATGCAAATGATTGATGCAATACACCATATCAATAAAACAAAGGATAAAATCATATGATATTATCAACAGATGCAGAAAAATCATTATCCATTTATGATTAAAACACTCAATAGCATGGGTATAGAATGAAAGAATCTCAACACAATAAAGGTCATCTACGATAAACCCTCAGTCAGTATCATACTCACTGGTGAAAAACAAAGCTTTTCCTAAAATCAGGAACAAGGCAAGGATGACCATTCTCACCACTCTTATTCAACATAGTGCTTGAAGTCCTAGCCAGAGCAATAAAGCAAACAAAAGAAATAAAAAGCATCCAAATTGTGAATGAAGAAGTAAAAATGTCCCTTTCTGCAGATGACACTATGCTATATATAGAAAACTCGAAAGACTCCACCAGAAAAACTACCATTAACAATAAACAAATACAATTAAGTTGCTGGATGCAAAGTCGACGTACAAAAATCCACTGCTTTCCCATATACTAACAATGAAAGTTCAGAAAAATGAAGTGAAAAAAACAATTCCTTTCACAACCACTACCAAAATAATAAAATACCTAGTAATAAATTTAACAAAGGGTATGAAATACATATATACTGAAAACTACAAAATATTATTAAGAGAAATTGAAAAAGACACAGTGAAATGGAAACATATTCCATGTTCATAGATTAAAAGACTTATCATAGTAAAAATGACCATATTACCCAAAACAATGTACATATTTGATACAATCCCCACCATAATTTCAATGACATTATTTAAAGAAATAGAACAAAAATCATCAGATATGTAGGGAACCATGAAAGACCACAAACAGCCAAAGCAATCCTGAGAAAAAAGAATGAAGCCAGCGATACATAATATCTGACTTTAATTTATACTACAGACCTACAATAATCACAATAGAATGGTTTTGACAGAAAAACAGACACACAGATCAGTGTAACAGAATTGAGAGCCCAGAAATAAATACACATGTACATGGGCAAATAATTTTTGGCAAAACAGTCAAAAACACCCAATAGACAAAAAACAAACAAACAAACAAACAAAACTCTTCAATAACTGATGCTGGAAAAATTGAAAAGCCACATGCAAAAAAAATGAAACTAGATTACAGTTTATCCCTATTTATAAATATTAATTCAAAAGGGATCAAAAACCTAAATATAAGTTCTAAAATGATAAATTATCAATAAATAGAAGAAAACATAAGTATTAACTTAGGGACCATGGTCATATAGAACATTTTATAAATTTGACCCCAAAGACAAGGGGAAAAAGGCAAAAATTAATGAATAAGACTACATCAAACTAAAAAGCTTCTGCACAGCAAAAGAAACCAACAACAAAATAAAATGGCAACCAGCTGAATCAGAGATGATATTTGCAAACAATAGCTACACCAGGGGTTAATACCCAAAATATATAAAGAACTCACAGAACTTAACACCAAACAAACATATAATCCAATTAAAACATGGGCAGAGGACCTGACCAGACACTTCTCCCAAGAAGACATACAAATGGCCAACAGATAAAAAGATGCTCAGCTTCACTATTAGGCAACTGTCAATCAAAACTACAATGAGCTACCACCTCACATCTGTTAGAATGGCTGTTATCAACAAGACAGATAATAACAAGTGCTAGAGAGATTGTGGAGAAAAAGAAACCTTTATTCACTGCTGGTGGGAATGTACACTGGTACAGCCACTTTGGAAAACAGTATGGAGGTTCCTCAAAAAATTAGGAATAGAGTTACCATATAACCCAGCAATCCCTCTTCTGGGTATCTACTCAAAAAACTCCAAAGCACTGATTCACTAGGATATATGCATCTCTATGTTCGTGCAGTAGTATTCACAGTGGCCCAGACATAGAGACAACCATAGTGTCCTTCTGGAGACAGCTGGATACAGAAGACATGGTACCTTGTATACTATGGAACACTAGTCAGCCATAAGAAAAAAAATGAAATACTGCCATTTGCAACAGCATGGATGGACCCTGACAATATCATGCTAAGTGAAATAAGTCGGTCAGAAAAAGCTAAGAACTATGTAATTTCACTCATATGCGAAACACAAAACTGAAACTCAGAGATCCAGAGAACGGTATGGAGGTTACCAGAGGAAAGGGGGGACAAGGGGTAGAAAAGGGGAAAGGAGACCATATAGACGGTGACAGAAGGTGATCTGACTTTGGGGGGTAGACACACACACAGAAAAAAATATTTATTTCAAAAAAATAATATTTTGAATATTATTATTAAGATGTTAGCTGTAATTTTTTGGAAATAATGACTGTATTCATTGACCACAAACTAGATTTTTATTGTATCAAGAATATCTCCTTCCTTAACATCCTGCAAATAAATAGTTTCAGCCAAGTTGCATGTGATTTGCAAGGCAGTTAAAATAGAGAAGAGGGGGACTTGAAGCATCTCAAAGACAAAGTTGTGTAAACATCAGTTCGCAGGTTTTGTAAAGAAATTTCCTTTCCTACTCCAGACCTGGCGACAGTTTCATGAGAAACGTTCCTCTCTGCACTGCACCACGGTTTTCAATAATGATAAGATTTGCAACGCCTGTGGTGCTCTCCCCGTTAAAAGTACTTCAACAAACATTAGCTATAATGGTAGAGAACTTTAGGATCCTTAAGGATGAAAAATATTGCTCAAATGTGCCATGTAACCACGATTATTACTTCTGTACATCACTACGTAATTTACCAGAAAATGAGTAAACGGATCGGTCTCACGCACTTGAATGTTAATTGGAAATAAAACTCTTTTTTCACCAGTTTGGAGATGACAATTATATCAGAGCCTATTTGCTTTCGCAGGTATTCACTCTTTGTTAGTCTTGACAGATTATAACCTCCGGTGCCCTGTGGGTCTGGAAGTCTTTGTGTTTGTCTTGACGCACGGTTCGGTGTCAATTCCAATGTTCAGTCTGCTGTGAAGACATCCAGCAGTATCTGTGGCCTCCCCGTCTCTCACTCTCGTACATGTACCTAGACTCTGCTGAAGCAGAGCATCTAATCCAAGTGGTTATTACTTCACTGAACAGCAAAGAGAATGCTCTGTGAGTTTTGTTATTGTTTGCTGCGGGATTTCAATAAAGAAATCTAAAAGCGTATGTTAACGATGTTTCTTAAATATCAAACTCGTGTGCTTTTATTGAGTAACGAGTTTATTAACAGTTCTTTTTTGGTTATATACAAAGTATATGTAGTACATCCCTGATGTTTGATTCTCAGGAAACTTAATCTTTTTAAAAAATGTTTTATTTATTTATTTTCAGAGAGAGGGGAAGGGAGGGAGAAAGAGAGGGAGTGAAACATCAGTGTGTGCTTGCCTCTCACACACCCCCTACTGGGGACCTGGCCCACAACCCAGGCATGTGTCCTGACTGGGAATTGAACCGGTGACCTTTTGCTTCACAGGCCCATGCTCAATTCACTGAGCTACACCAGCCAGGGCAGGAAACTTAATTTTTAAACCACAGAACTTAGTATTGTAGCTACTCTTAGTTTTTTTTCAGGGATGAGAATTAACCAAATAATCACATTTGCCTGTTGTAAAGTGCTTTTTAAAATTTTCAGAAGTACTATTATGTTCTTGCCCTTGAATCTGAACACCAGGAAAAACACCATAGTTAATTCTTACTAATATCTCTCCATGCCCTCCTTTATTTTACACGGATCAGTGCAAGTGGTAAACCCAGTCTGGATTTCTCTACCATCTCACGCTCTCACCGTATGTCAAAACAAAATTCACTTCTATTTTATTTAAACAAGGGTAAGAACTCTCTTGGTGTGGAAGGGCAGTATCTGAACTGTGTCCCCTGACCCATCAGAACTGCTGCAAACCTGACCTGTGTTAGATTCACCCTGGCCCTTTGTCCTTTGTTTATAAATTAGTTCCAAGGTCAGACAGATCCTGGGGATGGATGAGGGAAGCAGGCCCAGCATCACACACTGGCATTGGTATGGATTTCAAATACTTGAAGGTAATGATGGTTAATGAAGGTAACTGTCACATGTCGGTGTGGATTTTGAGCTATTACAGTGTCTAATTTACAATTTCAGAAATCTAGAATTCTGGAGTAATGACAGCTAATATAGTTAATAATAATGGCACTATATGAACATTTCTAGGGACAAGATTTGGTCTGAGATGGGACACGATGATGGCTTCCCATCTTTTCTTGACACTGGCTTGACAGGACGCACCTCGGCCCCCACGACAGATGTGACCCTCCCTTTCTCTGCTGGAAGGTTTCCTCCCCGGTCCCTCTGCTGGCTCTGTCTGAGCCCGGAGATTCCAGAACCCGGCACTCCTCTTTTTGGGTTGCCCTCCTGCCCACTCACCCCAACCAGTGATGGGACCCTTCAAACCCCCACTGTAGCTTAGGCAGGCAGCACTTTGTGCCTGAGCTATTACGCTGTGTCTCCAGATTCCTCTCTACTTTAATATAACCTTTCCACAAGTGACAGGTTAATCTTCCCCTATAGTAGTTTTCATTGTATCACTGTCTTGCTAAAAAGCCTTTAATTGCTTTGCATTTCATAGAGGAAGAGATTTAAAATCTCATATTAATAAATTCTAGCCCATCACAAGGGCTTACCATGGTCCAATCATAGTAACGAAGTACTTTACATGCATTATCTCATTTAATTATCACATGGAGGTAGATATTATTACCCTTATTCTATGGATGAAGAAACTGAGGCTAATCTTCCATTGACCTCATTTTATATAATGAAAAAATATATAATCCAACAATGACCTGGAATAATACACTTTTTAAAAAAATCTCGATTTCTGTTACAGCCCATTGCTAGCTGGGCACCTTTTGGAGACTCAGATAAACTGTCTAAGCCTCATCTTTACCATCTAGAAATGAGAAAAACAATACCTATCCCTTGAGGTTGTTTAGGATAAAATGAAATGATTTAAATATCATACTGTACCAATGCAGGTTGCTATTTTTTTTAGCTTAAAATGAAATAGAACTTTGAATCTTATATTACATTAAATGTCTAGGAAGAATATACAGTTAAATGTATGTTGGTAAGACTGGAGATGCCAACATAAGGTTAGCCCAGGGATGCTCCAATAGCCACGTTACCTCTTTCTTCCCTTATTCACCCAACACCCACACATTACATGCACTACGGCAGATACATTTATGGGACAGGCAGACGTGAATGCACAATTCCAGGTTTACTGAATAAAAATTAGAGGAGGAAGAGCATGTTTATGGGCATGATGAGACTGAGTTCAGTTTTGAACGTGTTAATATTCGTGATGTGTGAATTAGCACTTAAAAGGACTACCCAAGAAGGAGAACTGATTAATTCCGTGGTTCAGAAGAGAAAGCTGTGCTACAGAGGGACATATGAGAATGTTCTGCACTGATACAGTCTTTAAAGCATAGGACAGAATTGCAAGATTTGGGAAGAGAGAGAAATCGAAGACTGCATAGATAAGATCCTTAAGTAATTTCAACTTTTTGAGGTTAAGTACGAAGAAGGAGCCAGAAAAGGTACCGGAAAATGAAGGCCAAGAGGCAGGCGAAAGATCAGCAGAGTTTAGTGCCTCTCAGAGATCATTTTCGGCTGTATTGACATCTTCGGAAGCGTTAAGTCAAGTATTGTTTGAAAAGCCATCTTTGAATGAAATAGCCTGGAAGCTTCCGGTGACCTTAGAGAGAAAAGTATTGATGAAATGGGGGAGTGGGACTGGGAAGCCATTGTGCAGCTACCTTCTTGAGGACATGGAAAACTCCATCTTTCCAATGCTGCGTACCCTTTTAAATTACTGGTCGACATCGATGGTCTATGTTGGAAAAGGAATAGAGCAAGAGCAGAGGGGTCACTTTGGATGCCTTTGACAATCCAGTCTAGACTCACTGTCAGCCATGACATTATGTCAAGTGCTATGTCAACACTGAGGTAATGAGGTGTAATGGGAATGCCCATAGGAGGGGCTTGAAATGCTCAAAATCACAAGTTTGGACACTTGGATAAGGACTCCATCAGGACACCAATATGAGTGGGACTTCCACCCCTCATGGGCTGCAAGAACCCAGAGCTCTGAACACCCCATACTCGAGCTTGGCTGTATTGTCCCTCACATGCAGAGCCCTGTTCAGCTTCCACTGCACTAGATGTGTGCCTCTACCTGCGGACACCACCAGTGACGGGGACTGGGTGCCAGACACCCCTGCTGCTCTCCTCTGTCATGTAAGCTCCCCTTCTCTGTGTGGGACTCCATTAGCCTATTGGGATGTCTCCCCTAATACACCTGGCATTGTAGAAAGACACAAACATGTGCCAGCGACTCCTTTCAGGGATGCTCCCACGCTAAAGATGGAAAAACAATCCATGAAAAAATAGTGATAATTAGAAGGGCCAGGTGAACACTAGGGAACTTGAAAGAGAATATAGGGATATTTGGCCAAAGGACGATGTGGGGAAGTGGGGCAGAAGCCTGCTGCATTTTTGCCAAGGCACTGACCTGGTTTTAGTTTCCTGAAGTTTTCATGACTGCTAAAATATGCCGCATTTCACACTAGTGCTGAAAAAGCCTTTATTTTAGGAATCAAACAAGGGAGACAAAAGCTTTCTTAAAAGTTTGATTCCTCAGGGAAAATAGCTAATCAGCAAAATACCATTTTTTCTTTTCATAGAGTGCAAAGTAGGCTGATTTGATTTCCAAATGCAATGGAGACCATCAGAGTGCTGATGAAATCAACTCCCCGCGCCCTGCCTTGGGGGCAGTCCTAGCACCCAGAAGGGAGAAGCAGGGGGAAAACCGGCTTATTCAAAAATCTCTCTGACCCTTTTCTCGCCTTTTGAAATGTTGCAAAGATGCTGTTATTGTTATTCTTTATTTCTGAACAGCATCTGCTGTTTGCCATGCTCTCTCTATTCAAGTACTGAGGACTTAGTCAACCAAAGAGACAAAATATTCTTTCCTCATGCTACTTGTCTTCTCGTGGGAAGAAGGTTAAGACATTATTTTAGAAAAAAATCATCATGCGCATCCCAAATATGTTACTCTGTGAGTGCAAATGAGTAAGTGCACTTGAACTTGCCCATTTTAATTAATTGATATTTATGAATCCATCAGTAGTATTTTGTTGTCAGTTTTCTAGTTGAGACACCAGAATTTGGGAGCCGAGGGAAAGGGAAACAAGGACAGCTGAGTTTTGTAGGTGGGGTCAGGCAGAATGGTGGGAAAAGCCTGGGAAAATGGCAGAAGAACAGAGATCAGACCATTTTTCTGTTATTCGTGGCGGTTAAAAACTGAGAGCCTGGGATCGTTCATTTAAGTTGGCGAGGGTTTGGGGCCAACCCGTCCCAATGCGTCATGATTTTGCTAAAACGTTCATGACACTGGAACACATTCAGAACTCCACGCCGTCTTTTCACTCGGCATTATTATAGACTCAGGTGGTCCAAGAGTTAATGCACTGGAGGGGGAAAATGAATGACAGCTAGACAACGTGTGTCAGTAAAAAAGCTAATAATAATGATGATGGTGATGATAATAATAACAATAATAAAAATGTATCCTTTCTTTCGAATATTCCACACTGATCTGTTCAAGTATTTCTGAAATCAGGAGAAATCGTCCAACAAAACTCTGTGCTTGAATATTAGGAAGCTCTAAGCATATTTTCCTATTCTCATTTCTTCCAGATTTGCATGTTGAAAAGTGATTTATGAAATGACTAATGCAATGAAGACTTTAACACAGTCTGGCAAACAAGAAAGCTAATTAGTGGCAATAATTTACTTCTGGTTGGAAATTCATAATTTGCTGGGTCGTGACCTATAATTAATATGTTTTCTCTGTTTCTATCTCAAAGATAATTGATGGTGCATGTTGAGTGCTGCTTTAGGAAAACTTATGTCTTAAAGGCAATTAAAATTAAACCATAATCTTGCATAGGTAAATTATGTAAGACATTTTAAATCGAATAATCTTCAAATTAGTGTCTTATAACAATAGTAGAAGAATTAAATGTCTCATTGAAAATCACACGGAATAAACATAACCTTGTAGGAAATTTTTTTTTTTTTGCTTCTTGCAATGGTGTTAAAAGGTATAGCCATGACCCCTCACTGGTAAAGGAAAACATTTGTCCAAATTATCAATTAGTATAGTATACTGAAAATAGCAAGATGAATGATTGTTACGAGTTTCTTTTTGTATTGAGAAAACTTTAGAACTAATAAGAGATCAGGCGTGACACCTAGAACTTCATTGCTAGCATTTTTATATTAGCTTCATATTTTTTATTAAAAAACAAAACAGTTTTGAGGTAATCATCTTCTCCTGTGCCCTCCCCACATAGGCAATCATGATTACAAATAGCTGAGTCTATTTTGTAAATTATTATCCTATGTTTACACATGATAGACCTATTCCATGTACATCTTTTGTATCATTTTACATAAAGAGTATTCTGGTGTCTATTCTACAATTTCTTTTATAACGTGGCATTATATGGATAGTTCTAGCACGTCAGTATGTGTGCACCTTATATTTAAATCAAAATTATGGTTGTGAAATATATCAGTATATGTCTCTGTATGTACATTCTATTCCTGTTAACTAACACTTTCCTACACAGGCACACACACCCCCCATTTAACTTATCCATTATACAAATTACGGACATTTATATGCTTTTCTTGCTATTGTAAGCCATGTTACAACAAACATACTCGCACGTCTTTATTTTAAAATGAAAAGTATCCTTGATCGATGAAAACCAATAAAAAGTGTAAGCAGTACATTTAAGAGCTTTTCATTTAGCCTCTTCTTCCTGTCATTCTGCCCAGAACCTATTTCATAGCACTCGGGAACTGGGAAGAGTTTCCAGAAGCAGGGCTTCTTGCTACACATAGTTTGCTATTTGCTAAAGCACTCGAAATAATTTCATTTAGAACCTAGGGGCTTCGCACAGGAATGGTCCTGTCACTTATGAATATGCCCACACCAGCACGGACATTGCTTCCAGCAGTCCCTTTCAGGAGACTGCGGCCAAGGGGAGTGTGGCATATGTCGCAGAGACGGGTCTGAAGAGATTTGGAGCTCTTACATAACGTCTTTACTTTGTACAGACTGAACCTTAAATAGGGATTTCCTGTCATCCGACCTTTACCGATAAATCTTTCACAAGTCTCCATGTGGCATTCTAATGACTGCTGTGAAAACACAAAACAAGGGACATCTGAGGGCAACACAGAGGGGTCTCCAGAGAGGGCTGGGGGGCAGATGAACTTGTAATTGTTAAGGTGTGTAATGACCAACTAAAATATAACTTATAAGAAGTACGATAAACAAGTGGATGTCCAAACATTACATACATAATACAAGTATACATTGATACACATGTGTGCATATATACACATATACACATACATATTTGTACACGCACATGTATGCCTATATACATGAATATTTGCCTCTGAGGACTCGTTCAGTAGAGCACTAATATCCAGCAAACAGTTCAATGAGTCTATAACATTTACATCCAACTATATTTCACTTACCCAAATGAATCATTATTTACATAGCCTATTTGGAAAGGATTCTTTTAGGTAGGTATTGTCAATATGATTAGAATTTAATGTTTATATAACCCTAACAATGCACTAGGTACTGTAATATTGATGAAACTGGAGCAAAATTGTAACTTCCACATTTAGCCACCCAGAGATAATATTTTCCAACCTCTGACTACTGTATTTTCAGGCACCGGGAAAATCTCCATTGAGGGCACTTTATAAACATGCAAAGATGAAGTTTGCTGACTTATGTTTAGACAGTAACTACACAGGTTGTTAGATGGTGAGAATAATAAAAATGAAGTGAGAGGAAAATGAAGTGGAGATGGTAACAATGCCTCGCGTTTGGGGGAAAGAATAGAAAATATTGAATAACTTCAGCCCTGGAGAGTTGAAACAGAATTTTGATCAAGCTGTCATGAAAATCAATGTAATAAATATTAAGTGGGTGATACATGCATTCTAAGGTCACCCCTAACTCCTTGGTTCAATATGTCAGTTGATTTACAAAATAATAACAGTATGTAGTCTAAAATTCTGAAATAAACTTCCTGAAACTGTTTTCAAATATGCGTATCTTCAGAGACTTACATCTTGGTAGAAATTGCTGAGGTAAGTGTCCATTCCCACTTTTCAGTGAGGGCCAACGTTTGGCTAGGGGTAGTGAACAGGAGAAGAAAGGGTACAGTACGCAAATGTTCGAATTGGATGCAGTGCAGGAACAACCACTGATGGGGAAAGGAATTAAAATTTAAAACTACCAAAAAAAAAAAAAAAAAACCCTGCACGTTCTTCCCTTTTTAAAATATATCTTTTATTACTCTCAAAAAGTCTGTATGATATTTAAGAACAAAACAATTTTAAAGATTTTTCTAAAGATCGTATTTATTTATTTTAGAGAGAAGGGAAGGAGGAAGAGAACGAGAGAAACATCGATGTGTGGTTGCCCCTCTCGTGCCCCCAACTGGGGACCTGGCCCACAACCCAGGCGTGTGCCCTGACTGGTTTGCAGGCCAGTACTCAATCCATTGAACCACACCAGCCGGGACAAGAACGAAACAACTTTAAAAACGGTGAAAAGTCCCCAAATTTATACTACTGAGGTGGAATCCTATTAAAATAGTATGCTTTCTCTTACAGTTTTGGGCAGTACATGAGTGGGGGCACACATGATATTTACTGTGGAATTTTCTAAAGAATATTTTGTAATTGAATATTGTGAAATACACACATATATGTGTGCATGCACATAATCTTTTTATGTCAACAAATTTAGATTTGCATCGTAGTATTAGTGAATACTTATATTTTAGTGTAACTTGTATTATTATTTTTTGTAAACCAAATCTTCTAGGATTTTCTTATATAAGCAATGCTTTAATAATATATTTATCTCTGTGTAATTTTCTAGTCATCTCCCTGGCACCTTATATGTATAGTTCTGCCCACTAAGATTCCAACAAAATTAATTTCTAAAAAGCATCTCTGAATAAATGAAAGCAAAATGTATTCAAATAGAAACTTAAAATTTCAGTCTATCTGGGTTTCAGCTGGTGGTAATCAAAGTAGTTTTCCAAAGCACATATTTTAATTAAATATACATAACGTGAGTTTGGTTCACAGGCTTGCATTCAATCCACGGAACCACACCAGCCAGGACTCATAATGTGAGTTTGGTAACAAAGTTATTTCTTGGAAAGTTCATGTTTCCATTTATACCTAAAAATGTGTATTAGTTAGTGTTAATAACTAAAGGTGACATTACATATATTAAACAACAAGCCAGGCTTCAACATCGCCACACCCAAAACAGTGACAACTCAAAAAAAGAAGCTCTTATCTACATTGGCTGGCCTTCAGTTCTGGTGTTACTAATGTAAATTCAGGCATCTACTCCCATGGTGAATTTGGGAATCTCGGGTCTGACCCGAAATTACTTTATGAGGATTGGAGCTACATTGAATGTTGAATGAGTATTGAAAGTTCGTAGTTTTTGTTTTGTTTTGCTTGCATAATAAGACCTATCCCCATGTGAGAGCTGTTAATGGCCAATACAGAGAATCAAAGTGATATACATTAGTCATGAGTGGAGAGTCTCCAATCACCAGATTACAGTCCCATTCTGTGGGGAAGCTCAGTTGTGTGTTTTTTAATTCATGCAGAACTTGCTGGAGTGTAAATTACTGAATAGGAGGGGACCCGAAGCAAAGGAGCATTACAGAAAAAAAAAACCCACTTGATTGGATGAGATTTGTGCTCTACAGCAGTGCTATCTGATGGCTGGGAAATATCAGGGGATTTAAGCTCAAGACCCTTAGGTTATATCTTCTCATGACTAGAGGCAAACTTTTAAACTTGGAGTGAATAGCTGAGCCTTGGTATCCTCGTCTATATACTGCCTTCCTACCTAATCTCAGGGTCACGAGAATCGATGCAAGTGTAAGTGTACATCCAAGTTCTTAGTAAACACAGATGTAAACAGTACATTATAATACCCAAACTCACGATTCATCATGGAAAGCAACACAGTCATTCCTATTAAAATCCTTACAAAGAGACGGAAAATGGAGCCCTGCAACCTGGGATCAACCATCAACATCCAATGTCCCGAGTTTGCTCGGTGTTCTTCCTATCGGAAGAAACCTCTCAGTCTGTCAGACGGTCAGTTAGGGGCAGATCCTTTTCCTGAGTGGTCCCTCCGCCGGGATATTGAAGTCCCTCGCCCATCTCAAAAGCTTTGTGTTTCCTTGGACGCTGACCTCTCCTTTGCGTTCCACGCCTATCAGCGAGGAGACAGCACTGCGCAGCCGCCGCTGCTCCTGGCTCTGCTGTGCTGGACCATGAGTTCAGCTGCATTCCATTGCCTGTCATTGACACCACTAATTCTATTCTTTCAAACAAGCACTTCTCCGACCAGCTCCAAGGCATTTCTCATCCTGGCAAGTAGCCCTCACTAAAATACCTCCTGGCTTCACTCCCCTACCTGAATACTTCACTTGGGAACCGCACGACTTGCCGTGGACTCCCAGAACCCCTGTGTCTTTGCTTGGTAGTGTCTTTTTTTTTTCCTGTTGAAATTGCAGTTCTTCCTATAAAGACCAGTTTAACTGTTACTGGTTTGAAGGAAGGTTGTATCATTCTGTCCACCAGGTTAAGAGGTGCTACTCTGTTGTGCTTTGGTTTTACTTCTCCCATTTTATTTCTTTGCTTCCCATATGTTGTTCATTGCTGTGTTACTAGACAGGTCACCCTTCATCCATCGCCCATCCCTCACCCCCACACACTAGGCTGCTGGGGACTTGTGAGAAGGGAATATCGTTCACTTGGGTTAAGACCTAAACACATCATATGGTATCCTGGTCGTCAAAAATTTTCTCATCCAAAAATAGTTGCTCAGACAAAATCGAGTGAATCGAGAGGGTGGGGCACAGGGGTCATGCCCTTTTTGGTCAAAAACTGCTGAACACTCAGTGCAGCGTGGGCAGATGTGCCTGTAAATCACCCATCACAAAATGGGCAGACCTGTTGAAAGAGTCACCCAAAAAAATTCACTGAAGCCAAACGCAGCCTCGCACAACAACGCCAGCTGGTACACTGATAGAGCTGGGTTCCTAGAACACTCACCTACTGGGGGAAGCCTATGCTACAAGGAGCCCACCCTCCAGAAGATAATTCCATTTTTTGGTTTCCCTTTGTACCATAGGACCCCCTTCTAAGAAATGCTTAGAACACTGAAAATGTGTTACTACAAAATTAGATTAGCCTGAGATAATAAATGTTCTGTTGTTCACTTTGGAACTTGCTTCTTGAAAATATTGTGATGTCTTTTTTTTTAACTCTTCAATGTTCTGGTGGGCATGGGGTTATCTCAGAAACACTCTGGAATACCAGCAGATCACGTGACCCTAACCATGGACCTAACACTACTTTAATTTAAAAATTGCATTAGTATGATTTATGTTCTCCTTTTGGGCAACATTTCAAAACGGAAACTTTACAGACCTCCAGCAATTCACTGATGAGACAAAAATGAATTAAAAATTGATAAGATGCTGTGATATATTCAGCTGGAGTAACAAGAACAAAGAAAAAATATTTAAAGGTACCAGGTAAGTGAATCTGGATTCTATGTTGACGATTAAGATATCCAACATCACCACCATTCATCATTCCCAGTTGAATGTTCACAGTAGGTGATGCAGTTCAGTTGAAGAAACCAATCTACCTATTCATTTCAACTCAATTATTCATAAATTCTATTTTGCAAAGGGACATATGAGAGCCAATGGGTGATGAAGTCTAGAAGTTGAGATCATATTTGACATTATACAGTTGAGTTGGAAGGGACCTTAGAGGACCGTATTTTCCTGTTCCCTTCCCACAAAAAGATATTTTTTTTCGAAGTCCTTGGCAGGCCCTTGCTAACTTCCAGAAAATCAAACAACTGGTGTATTTTGTCACTTGGATCTCTTCTCAGGTTTCACGGAATGACCTCTGATCAGGCTGTCTACATTACTGCTCCTTTGGAGCCATTTAATATAACGTTGTTCTTTGTAGTGCTTATACTGTGCAATACCATTTATGTAGTAACTTCTTTGTTTATTGCTGCTCTCTGCCCAATAGCCACAAGAATAGGCACCTTGTTGAGATTGTCCTCTGACGTATCTGGCTTATCTGGAGCAGTTTTAGGCACGTGGCAGTCAGTACCTATTGATAGGTACTGCATGTTATTGAATAAAACTGAACATCTTTGAACACCAAAAGTCATTATCTTTCAAGGCAGTCCACTCTATTCCTTGAGGACTCTGTTACAAAGCCTTTCTAGTTCTGGAGCTCCCATCTGTCATCCTATGCCTGGTCCAGTTGGACCTAGTTTAGCTAGTTTAGCTAGGTCCAACTGGACAAGGCATACTCTATTTTAATTAAGGTGGATCACTGTAATATTTGAAGATTCAACCTTGAGTCAATCAACAAGTTACTGAGTTTTAATCCTTTACCACTCCTGTTGGACACCAAGACTTTCATTTAAAAAACAGACAAAAGTTTAATTAATAGTTGAAATAGTGGTTGAGACGCAATATTTATCAGGTGATTCTCATTTGCTCTGAGTCTATGGAGTGTCTGTAGTGAATTTAATGAAGATACAAATCTGCTCAATGGAAAATCACATGTGCAAGCAAAAGTTTACACACAATTCCAGGAGATTCACAAATATCCCCCAATGTATTTAAAGACCCTGAAGGATGAACAAGGTATTTCAAGGTCTAATCCCAATCCTCAAAGAGCCCTTTCTCTATGTCTCCTTGTCTCTTGGCTTCACAATTACAACCTGTTGCCTGTATTGTAGTTTAGAATCTAAATGGTGAACATCTTTCTCAAGAAAGAGAGAAAGATGCTTTGAATCTCCAAGTGTACTTTGTCAACTATAAAGTATGGATGGCAGATCAGATCCTACAGCTTATACCTCCAAATCACTTGGCAAAAAGTAGTTTTCCCAACTCAGAAACATATTTTCCTTATCCATTCTTAGAGATATTTTCACTTGCATGACTTTAATTCAGTGACCTGAAACATATCAACATTGCATTTACATTCTCTCTATACTCTGTACCTAATTGTCCCGTTTTAATGAACTTCACTGAGAGAAGATGAATTTATTTCTGGTTTGCTATATTTTCAAAGGCAAGATAGGGAGACCTTGAGAGCTTATGAGGTGATAAAATTTTCTATAGGAAATACACATAAATAGAATGATTTGCAACCATTAGAGGCACTGCCTGTTGTATTTTTCTCTAAAGCAGAATTAAATAGATGTTTTTACTCTGGCAGAAATCTCACTCCCCCCACTTTTGCTTTTGTCTCTTTTCTGAAAGGGATGAGACCTTCTCTGTCAACTCCGAAGCTCTTACTGTCACCAGGCAGAAAGAAAGCACCTCTCTGTGTATGAAGACTATCGTCTGCCAATAGATGTGGCTGTCAGCCACCCAAAAGCACTGTCACTCAGTGTCAAAGCACTAACAACAAAGCAATTATCTATCCCAAAAAGAAAGAGAAGCAGAAGACCCAAGTTATAGAGATAAAACAGAGCCAGTGAAAAACAGCATGAGCGCCTCTAAAACCCAGAGTGTGGCTCCCTTCCTCCCTCTCTCCTAATACGTTGCAACATCATTTGTGAAGCCATCCCAATTTTTTGTTTAAGGTCTGGCAAGTAGTTTTTGAATATTTTGTGAAATGCCAACAAATAATTTTCCACAAAGCATACATCTTCTTCAATCAATGTTATTACCTTATTTTTTTAGGAAAAGAATATATTCGGGATCAATTAAACTTTAGACAAATCTGTGACTCAATTCTATGAAGGCCAAGTAGTAGTAGCCCTAGAAAGAAAGGCTATCCCACAGAGGATAATTCGCAATGGACAGAATAGGGCTAGAAGCAGAAAAAAAACAAATGAATACCCAAGTTTGGTGATACAAGGCAAAGTGTATCACCTACAGTATTACAAAATACAATAAAATTTAACCCAGAAACTATTCATAAGCTCAACAGGTATATTTCATGAATTCAAAATAAAATTTGCATCAAAATATGGTGGGATAATAATAGATGCTTAGTGAATTAAATTTTCTCCTAGATAGTGTAGCTATTCATCTAATTTTTATCATTAACTTCACTTAACAGCTATTTATCAAGCACCTATCATGTTCCACACACACACACACACACACACACACACGCACGTGCACAAATCCAATACTAAACTCTGGGTAGGTAGTGGTGAAAAGTAGTCTTTACTGTCCTGGAGAGAGTCTGTTGGGAAAGAAAAATGGAAGCAAGCAGATGAAAAGATAATTCTTGACTAGGCTGTCAAGATAATTCACTCTGTTTCCAACTCCACATTTTATTTGCCTTGTGCCTTTGGCCAATTCATTCCCTTTCTCTGAAGCAAATGTCCAGGCTTTGTAAAATGAATGAAATGGGCTAATACCTCAACCTCTAATTTCCATTTGGTTCTGAGATATTTCCCATGATTCCATTAAATGGCTTGCTCGATCTCTTCCTATAACCTGTGATCTCATAACTCCTAGGAAGATAATGTGATTTAATGAAAATACTTTGGACACAGCACTAAAAGTAATCTGTCAGCTTGTTTTCCCTCCAAATATATAATTCTTATTTAGGTCCACTGTCATCATTACCTTTATAATTAATATTATTACATTTTCCTGATGCTGGAATTTGTACAACATAATGGGAACCTAGAACTTAAAAATAAAATTGATCAAAATATCCAAGATATTCAGAAAATGTTAGGAATCATGGAGCCCTGGCTGGTGTAGCTCAGTGGATTGAGCACGGGCCTGTGAAGCAAAGGGTCGCTGGTTCGATTCCCAGTCAGGGCACATGCCTGGGTTGCGGGCCAGGTCCCCAGTGGGGGATGTGTGAGAGGCAGCCACACCTTGGTGTTTCTCTCCCACTCTTTCTCTTTCCCATCCCCTCTCTCTAAAAATAAATAAATAAAATATTAAAAAAAGAATCATGGGACATTGGGAAGACGATAAATGACCATTTAACTAAATTAGTTTTCAATTGAAACCCTTAGAGATTTGTTAGTGTTCTATATTACTATTAGATGTAGACAACTTTTATTAATCTAGACATAGTTCCTTAACTTATGGTACTTATATGTTTTCAGGTAAGTCTTCTTATCAAATATAAAAATATGACCTTTGAAGAAAAATGTATGCAATCTCATAAATTTTAATTTTGGTTTCCTTAGATAAGTCCTGCATAATTTTATAAATTACTGATTATGATGAGAATATGAGTTTGTATAAAGAACAGTAAGAAATGTTGTTGAAAGATTAATAAACTTTAATTATGTATTTAACAACACTATTTAACAAGGCTTTAATAGAAGTCAGAAGTTTTAGCAATAATTTCTGAATCTGTATAAATGTCTTGCAAAACATTTTAAAATATAGTAGAAAACATTCAATAATTTATGTTGTTAAGTCTGAACTACCTTACTTGGTATTATAAAAAATAGCATATATGAAATGGTAAAACTACAGGAAGAAAGATAATACCCTGATAGATTTTTTTAAAAAACATCTTTTATTTCTTTCTTGTTATTTCTTTCACATTTTCTGTGATGATTACCAATAGATGTGGTTTGATAACTCTGCTTTTAAAATAAATGTGTATTCTGTTATATTACTGTTTTCATATGGGATATAAAGGATCCTATATAAAAGGGACACGTGACTAAGGATGAAAGTTATTCAAATAAAGCTTTCACATTCGGAAATTCCATACTCACTCTGTTAGATGACACAGAGTAGTCAAGAGTCAATATAGTTTTTTCTTCCCCAAAGTAGCATCAAATACTTAGAAATTTATTATGAATCCAAATTTATACATGACAAGTACAACTTTCAGCTAGTTTTCTGTATAAAAAGCTACGAGGCTGGGGAAGTGATTTTTAAGAAGAATCAGATAGAAAGCACCATGTCTGTTGTACTGAAGAACCTCAGAATCACTAGGCTCTACCCACATTCCCCTACTATAGGCTGGGGCATTTTTTTTTACCCATTTTTTATTCATTTTCAGCCAGCAGAGTGCTGAACCATGGTTCAATGTGTGCTAAACATCTGTCATACTAACGTTAGTCAAATGCATGCTATAAATATGGACATTCTGGTTTCAATACAATTTCCATCATCAAAGTAACTCATATTTAAATTGATGATCTTTATGGTAGACTATCAACTCTGATGTTATATCAGACTAGTTACTTGACAGAAAGAACATACCCAATATGTAACCATCTCAGAGAATGAGTATCTGTTTATTTTGGCTAGTTCATATTAAAAAAGAAAAAAGCATACACACACTAGCATACACAAAGAATACCCACTACAGTGTAAAGGGCTAGCTATATCCAACATTTGCATTTATGGACAATTGTGGGTCAATACAGAAAAAAACAATCTAGAATATTGCGTTGTCTTCCATTTCTTCTTTTTCCAAGGTGCTGAAAATTTATTTTCAAATTACCATATGAATCACTGCTATATTTTACAAGCTGGGAATCTGGTGGAATCACAGGCTATAAATTCTTCTGTATACACTTTATGTAGTGTTGCAAATATAATACACTGATTTTATGTCACATTTAGAAAAACTTCTGTTTGGGATTTATTCTAAATTTTAAAGAAGTGGAACTAGACCCTGTTCAAAATGCTTTACACATCTTAACCCATTTAATTTTAATAGCAACTTTATGAAGCTACCCTAAATCCCATTTTACAGATGAGCAAACTAAGTTTAAGCAATTTCCTTGATCACATACATAACTAATACGTGGCAGAGCTGGAAATGGATCTGATGCATTCAGGTCCAAATTCCATGCCCCTAACCAGGAAACTAATGATCATTAATATGATATATATATATATATATATATATATATATATATATATATATATACATGAGGTCTGTCAATGAAGTATCCAGCCACATAGTATGAAAAATAGAGACATTTATTGAAAAAGATTCAAGACACAGACACCTTGCATACAGGATAATGATGCCTCAGTCCCCTTTAAAGCAGGCACCTGGGGACCTCACACAGTTCTCCCAATCACCATTAGCTGCTCCACTGTATTCTCCTGAATCTCATCAACAGTCTGAAATCTCTTCCCTTTCAAATGTGATTTTAGTTTTGGGAAAAGCCAGAAGTGGCAGGGTGCCAAATCTGGGCTGTAGGGGGTGCTGAGTCACCTGGGTGATTTGAGGTTTTGCCAAAAATCTCTTCGTGAGATATGATGCATGAGCGAGTGTATCGTTGTGATGAAGCTGCCAGTCACCAGTTGCCCATAGCTGCAGCTTTCTGAATCATGTGAATAGTTTCCATGGAGGAATGTTCAAGCTTATTGCGAAATCTGATGTAGATTCGTTGCTCTACTCACTCAGTCATTTTGAATGTGACAGCCACATGGCACAAATACTGAATGGCATCTACCACCCCCACTGACTAGTACAGTGAAGTCATCATTGTTCACGCATGCTCATTCCGGTCCCCTCTCCTTGCTGCCAGGATACATCGATGTGGTGTAAACGATTCTTGTTATATTAACATTGGTTGGGCTATTTCCAGACACACCTCACATGTCCATGAAAAAAATATAAATATAATAAAACATATTAACCAGTGGTTGATTACAAAAATTGTAGATCTCGGAACCAAAGAGACAATCAAGGTCAGCGCTTACCAATTAAATAACAAACTTCTACATTCCAGTATAGATTTACAAAAAGTAAAACTCAAAATGTGTAAAACTCATGTGACTTTCTTACAAACACAAGGCGGCATTGCTTACCAAACAGTTTATCAGTAGTGAGCTGTGCCTGAAATAATAAAATATGCTACAAAGGGCGAACACCAAAACGGAGGAAGATTTCAAATTTGCAAAATGAAAAGCGGCCTTGGCCAGGTGGCTCAGTTGGTTGCAGCCTCATCCCATACCAGGGGTGTCCAACCTGTGGCCCACATGCAGCCCAGAATGGCTATGAATGTGTCCTAAGTGTCGCAATGTATTTAATGCGTGGCCCATGACAACTCTTCTTCTTCCAGTGTGGCACAGAGATGCCAAAATGTTGGACACCCCTGCATACCCAAGGGTTGCAGGTGTTCTTCCCAGTCAGGGCACATACCTAGGTTGTGGGTTTGACTCCCAGTTGGGGCACATATGGGAAGTCACTGATTGATGTTTCTCTCTCACAGAGATGTTTCTCTCAATCTTTCTCTCTCTCCTCTCTCCTCCTTCCTTTACTCTATAAAAATCAAATTAAAAAAACATATCCTCAATTGAGGATAAAAAAAAAGAAAAGAAAATCTTAGGTGTGTTCTCTGATATGTATAAGAAGAAACAATATGTTGGAATTTCTGGAGAGTACTTGATAGATAGACAAGGATCAGTGTTTGAGGTAGACCCCAGATGGTTTTATGACAGTTTCTTCTTGCTCTTGGGTAAAAAGGGCCAGGCTCAGAGAGGAGCTGACCAAAGGTAACTTTGCCCTCTCCCTTGCTCTGGGTTTACCATAGCTATCCCATCAGAACTTTTGCATATCTGCTTTCATTTTGTTTTACAGTTTTGGGTGTCATCACTGTTTTTTTTTTTTTGTCTCATGTCCTACACTTTTCTAACTCTAATAGCTGAAAATATAAAAGAAGCCCAGACATTATTATGTATGGTACGTATGAAGGGGCTTCTTCGAATCTTTGCCAACTTGGCTATCTCCCAACTTAGAAAGTCTCCTAGAGGAGTGCACTTAAAAAGTTATGTCATTCTCTGAGTTGTTGTTGACAAATGTTTCTGTGGATGCTAATAGACATAAATGTTATTTCTTATCTAGACTCAGTATAGAAGTGGAGCATTTACAACAGCACATTGGAGATTCTTATCAGCCAGGAGTGGAATTGGGCCTGGGAAAGAGGAAAAAATGTTGAAATTGTCTACAGTGATCGACTCATAAGTAGACTATGTCAAGGCACGTGTTTCTGGAGGATTCTAGCAGGAGCTCAGAATCCTGATTCCGATTGATTGTATGGGTGGGGGGGAGAGTGTTCACAGATATCTGAAATTTTAAAATAAAAAATCTCTGTACTTCTAATTAAATGATATTATTTTTGTCCTATTATGAATGGCAGAGATTCAAATTCGTTCTGACAAAAAAAAATGAGTCTGCATTTGCTAATCTGATTGTTCCCAAATTGGCCTCGGCAAATTCAGAAAATTCACTGGGTAGCAGATGGTGGGAAAGAATAAGAAACCAGGACCAGTTCTCATCACCTAACAAAGGACAGGGTTTTATAGAAACACACAGTGAAGAAAGAAAGCCCAGCTCATCATGGGACCCTAAATCTGAGCAGGGGATAAACCCCTTTCTTACAATCAGCCTTTGGCAATTTCTCCTGATGCATTCAAACAGACACCAGAAAAAGGGAAGAATTACGTGAACTCAAGGATAGCCAAATAACACTTCTTCCAAGACATGATAATTCCTTTGGCAGTTCAAGGTTAGGAGAATATCAAACTGATCCAAAATAAGACATGTTAATATTTAATATGATGTCCGTCTGCCCCTGTGCCAGTCAGACATTTGGTCCCTGGCGTGGCATGAATGAGACTGTGAGTCCCATGAGACAGACCCCACTTCTGGTTTATTTCTCCACAGCCCGTGGGACCTATTTCAGTGTCTCATACTTAGGAGAGGTTCAGTACACGTACAAAGAGAGAAATCCAAAATAATTAGCCATTCGTTGGTTTTAAACAAAGCTTTGCTCCCCTTAAATTTAGCCACTCGTGTCTCCCAAGTCTGGAAGACTTTAGATTGTCAATGAATAAATATAAATAAATAGAAGTCATTTTTACATGTTCAAAATGTCACACTGACCTGGGTAGCCGCTAAGGCCCTCTCCAGGGTCAATGTTTTTTTTGTCTCTGGCTGCATTAACTTGTGTTCATTTTTTCTTAAATTTATTTTTCAGTTAGAGTTGATATACAAGAGTAGAATCAGGTTCACGACCTAATGATTAGACATTTATCTACCTTACGAAGTGATTCCCGTGAAAACTCTAGTTCCCATCTGACACAACGCATGGTTAGGGTGATATTATTGAATATACTCCCTCTACCACACTTTCCATCACTGGGACTCAGTCTACAATTAGCGGCTTGCACTTTTTAATCCTCATGTTCCCCCTTTTTATGACTAGAGAGGAAAAAAAGGCAGTATACCAGTTTGGGTAACGGTTTTCTATTTTCAGGGCAGTAATTTTTTTTTTTTTTGAGGTGGAGGGGAGTCTGTGTGAAGATGCCGGCATTTTCGAATAAAAACGATTGCTTCAGGTTAAATCACTTAACCTGCTGTGAAGCCATTAGAATTCATGTAGCTGTTGAGCACAGCTAGGTGCTTAATAAAAGGGTCACAGGGAAGCGCACACAAAGATGTCCACTGGGCTTAGCAAATGGCAAGAGCTCTCCACCAGGTGGGCAGATTGGTCACCACCCCGGTGCTGGACACGTGGGTCCATCCCCTGGACTCCCACTGGTCTTCTGGAAAGAGTACAGACTCCTGGAATTGACAACCTGTGAAAGGGAGGGAGGTAACTGCTTGCATTCCTTAAAAGCGTTTTCTTAAATTTTATTTTACATAATAGAGAGTGTTGCCAGAGGTTTTTTACATACATGATAAATCTCCCATTTTTCTTATTTATCAGCAAATGACGAAAGTCAAAAGCAATTCATCACCTGCTGAGGCCACTCGTATATAAAAGCAACCCCGCTGTTCGACACCATGCTTTAATCAAACTACGCGGCTACCACACACTCGCCTGCACACACAGACACACGCAGAGGAGAGAAAAGACAAACATAAAATAAATGTCTTCCCAGAAACAGAGGCTGTCCCACAGGCTGCCCAAGCCAAATGTTTTCTCTCACGTTCACCTGTCGTCCTTCTTAGCGGTGGGTGTGTGATGGGAAAGCGATCTGGACTTCTGGTGGCGCCACCCATGTCCAGAGCCTGTCGAATTCACCCTTTCATTAGCTACTAACCTTTTCTTAGGATTACTCAAAGCATACATCCCTGTCGTATTCCCGAAAGAACAACATAGCAGTATCCTTTCTAGTGGAAACAAAGACACTAGGTGTTTAATAAGAATAGCAAAGAAATGCAACTGTTATTTTTGCTTTTGCAATCTGAGTAAATATGAATGATGGCATAAATGGTGTGGATGCACCCGTATGCCACTTAAAAAGTTATGAGTGTGCAAAGTAGAGAACATACTAATAGATCCTTATGGGGTGAAGAAATACCTATTTTAATTCTTTCCCCTGAAATACAAATATCTAAAGCTGAGCCCTGATATGATCTTGAAGTCACACCGGAATTGCTGCTGATGTCAGACCTGTTCTTTAGTATCTTAATTTTGTAAAGGGAAAGCGATGCGTATTTCTGATGCACACTTTGACCGTGACAATGGTTGGCTGAATGTTAGTTTGAATCCCTGTGGCTACTGCCCATTAGTTCTGGAGGAAAAAGATAATGGCTCTCTGGTACAGCAATTTATCAAATTAGGGCAAGGTCTGAACTCCTCATTCAGCCACCACCCATGGAAACAGCCCACAAAGGAGACCAAGAAACCCAGCAGACGTTGGAAGCCAGTCAAATAGCTTGTGTCCGTTATTATTGTTGAGCACCGCAAGAAGAACATTGTATTGTTTTGATTGTTTCATCTATCTCCCCATGTAAATTAATGGGTAGTTTCTCTGCCTCATTTAGGCCAGGGAGGACTTTCTTCTTTTCATGGGCGAGGCCATGGAATGAAACAGAGTATCTGTAATAAAGGTCCTTCAAGTTGGCCAGGGAAGGACAAGTGTGCATTTACTGTGCTTGTATTCTCTTCCTGATTCAAAGGGTTGAAGACATTTGTCTAATACTAACAGAAAAGTAGCACAGGGAGGCTTTCATTATTTTTTTCCAACAAATCAATGGGATTTGTCCTGAAGAATCCACGCTTTTAATACTCTGCAACCAGTAGAATGCATTTTCTAAGGTGGCCAGCTATGGTCTAGTGTCATTAGGGGCCCTAATGAAATCTGCATTCTCCAAAATCAAAACAGGGATTTTGGTTTCATCAGCGTGCCAGATGAGGGGAAACTGTTACGTCAATGGTAGAGAGTTGAATTGCCTGCATCTCTAAGGATATGGTTGGGGGTGGCAACTGCCTCACCAAATCCAATCTCTTTGCAAGCCAGAAGTCAAGAGATTTATCACTGCCAAAGCTGGCGACGAGAAAGTGTAATTCGTCAATGCCATTTAGTGGCTAGTGAATGAATGGGTCAGACCTCTCTGGAAGCTGGCTTTTAATGTTAAATGGGGAATTCACCTAGACAGATCATCTGTTTCTCAAAAAGGAATTGACTTTAAAAAGTCTATTTGATTGTACCCTCATTCATTTATAGCTGGTATTTGGAAATGTCCCATCTAGCCAGTTTCCCTCGAAACCCTCTCAACGGGTTCTCCGACCTCTCGGAATGTT
>PVKM010012995.1:0-22061 GCA_004027735.1 Carollia perspicillata
TCGTTGAATCTGCATGGCAGTAACTCCTTCAGCGAAGACTGAAGGAATGAATGTGCGGATGAAGGCGGCACCGGCAGTCACTGCTGAATCTCTTGCTCACTGAAATCATCCACTGAGGACCCTACCGCTGTTTCAATGCTCTGCTGAGAAAAAGACTCGGAAGGTTGGGGCAGAGGCCCTTCCCGCTTATCAGGAATAGCAAACGCTGTCCAAGAACCTGACTTCAAAGGGCTTGATTATCCAGCTAGAGAGGTAAATTCTCCAAGAGACTAAGGAGAGGGAGAGTGGTTTTGCTGTGACTTGGTTAAAAACAGAGGCAGAATGGACACCAGACAAAAGGAGTAGGGAAAGGCTGACCTTGGGATAATTTATTGGAAAGAGAGATGGGGCCAGGTAAATATTTTTGGATGAAATAGAATAAATCAGAAACTTTCTTATTCATTCATCCTGTTTGCTGTGTGTGTGAGATGTTTTTAAACATCTTCAAGTCTCTGGGCCAAACCAAAATTAGTTTCCCCCTGCCCCCCCTGCAAAAAAATTGCATTAAAAAAAAATCTTCTCTGAACCATCAATGCACGCCTAATTATACCCCACACTACTTACTGCCGTGATAGTAACCATTTTAAGGAAATGAAGATTCTCGTTGCTCTGTAGGGGAGGCACAAAAAGGTTTGATTTTTCAGGAAAATATAGATTGCCAAATGAATGTGACTTGAAATAAAATCAGCTTTAACTCTGCTGGAAACCGACCCTATGACCTCCTGCTTTCCAGCCTTCCCCACCACACCCACAGGCCTGCATTTCATGTATCACCCTGGCGGGTCCCCAGGATGCCAGGGCTACAGATCTCCCTCCCATTAGCTGCAGGATTCCAGAATATCCATGGCAACCAGTCTCTAACCCCAGGGAGAAGGCAGCAGAATTGAAAGGCTCCATTCTGCTTCCACATCTACAGCTCAGTGAATTGGCAGCTCGGTGGTTCCCTCAGTTCCATTAGATTAGGACACACTTTCCCCCTTCCTTTGTGTCATCTTTTTACCTATGCAGGACTCAGCCAAGGTTAAGGAATTTTTCAAATGTGTTATTTCCTCTCTCCAGCTACTTCTGCACCTGTGTCCTTTTTTTTTAACCTATGCAAAATTCAGCCAAGGTTAAGGAATTTTTCAAGTGTGTATCTCCCCTCTCCAGCTACTTCTGCGCCTAACCAGAAGTATGCTCCTTGAACATTCCTGGCTATGCAGCATTTTTCTAAATAAAACAAAACATAGTTCTGATATTGGTCTTTTTACCTTCCTACCAAAAACATTCCTCGTTTGGTGTGCATGTTGCAAAAATTACAATGGATATCTGATTTCTCACAAACTGAGTCCTTCGTGTGACAAGATCTTATAAAAAACCGGCAGAGAGATAATAAACACATATAATTTCATCATGAAATTAAGTTGTGGCGTCAAATGACTATAATCATGTTTAAGTGATTGTCTGTGCCGCAGATATTTGAATGGGGTGGCAGATTGCACAGTGCCCTGTTTGCCAGTGAAGCCTGAATAACCGATGTGCACCCCGAGCCCCGTGGAATGGCAGCTGAGTCCCCAGTGGGTACAGGGGGGACTTCACAGAGCACACCATTTGGTCTACAGAATCAAAACAAGGCAGACATGTTATGCAATGTACACGATCTACATTCATGTGTTGCATCCGTAGTTGCCTAATGATAGGATTGTCAAAGGGGGTCAACCTGCCAGTCAGATCCGGTTTCTTAACACTCTTGAGTGAAGGGGACCCCTTATAAAGCCAATGAGAGCCGGAGATGCTCCTCTTAGGAGGATGTATATATGTGTGAAGTGGAAAGTTAGAGATGGCATTCTCTGTTGCTCAGACTTTTCACAGAAGCCACAGAGGATGAGCACACACAGCCAGCATCAGGCCCCCCACCTCCTGCTTTGGGAACGACTCCCAAAGCTATTGGAGTTGCTACTTGGTGTACCTGGAGGTACGCCAAGACTTCCAGAGGGGCACAAGGCCACAGATGGTTTTATAAAATTAATGTTAGATTATGCAAATGTATATATATTTAATTTCAATACATCATAAATATATTTTATACATTTAATAATAGAAAGATGAAATATTCCAAGTTTACTGGCAAAAGATTAATACTATCTTTGACTCAAATAAATATAGAGTATTATATCTTCTTGAACATTTATTCAGATTGTTAAGAGGAATAATTTAAACTTTTGCCAGAACATCACTGAACAGTCTAAATATCTATTTGATTTTGCCCAGGCTGGTGTAGCTCAGTGGATTGAGTGCAGGCTGTAAACCAAAGGGTCACCAGTTCGATTCCCAGTCAGGGCACGTGCCTGGGTTGCGGGCCAGGTCCTCAGTGGGAGGAGCACGAGAGGCAGCCACACACTGATGTTTCTCTCCCTCTCTTTCTCCTTCTCTTCTCCTCTCTCTAAAAATGAATAAATAAAATCTTTAAAATAAATAAATAAGTATTTGATTTTTACTCCTTACTGTCATTTTTTTTAACCTCTTCTCTCCTCAAGTACTCCCTGTTAGCATGTAATTCTTTTATTTGAATTTCCTTAATGGGAAGGCATTATAGATTTCAGTGCAAATAATGCCATTAAGAACTGTAATGAATCTTTTGTAATCTCATACTTCCTCAAGGCCCCGCACTTTCTTTTATTGTTGCCGCTGATTCCCACTAAACCCCTACCTCGTCCCCAAAACTGAAAGGAGGGAAAGAGGTGGAGGAGGAGGAGGAGGAAGGCCTCGTTTCTCTTCAGAAAGCACATTCCTGATAAAGTGTACTTTTACAGTCAGGAGGTCTTTATCAAAACTTAGAATATTTTTTAAGCTTTGACCAACTTGGTATCAATACTTGTCATAATACACTTCAAAAGAAATTCCCTAAGTAGAACCTTATGATTACAGGAAATAAAAAAATTAATTTAAATATGTATTTTTGTTCAAGAAAAGTATAATGAGATTAAAAAACTGGCAAGCTTCTCAACATATCACATAAGGGAAAATTCTCTGAGTGAAATGAAATAGAGTTCAAGAAGGAAAAAAAAGAACAAAGAAAAATCTCTATTAAAAGAGTTACTTATTTTCTGTGGAGGCAGCGGTGATTCATGTGAAAGATGATAGTGGGCATGAATTGCTATGGTATCTAAGTTCTATTGGTATGTTTAAGAGAGTAATTTAAACATTTTATTTGAAAATATGGGTATTTATAATAAGTTAAAAAGTACACCCTTCAGTACACTTACATATGTGACTGAAATTTTAGACAGCAGAATAAAAATGTGTAGAAAGAACACAGTTCAATTTCAAAATAAGCCCAGGTGGTCTGTGCTCAGAGAGTGGGATGACCAGTGACCTCAAAGGATCCACTCGGGTGTGCCAGCGCCTGCCCATGAGCGACCGCCAGGCTCTCAGAGAAAGGAGAGAGACGAGGGAGTGAGGGTTTCCTTGGAGAGATTTCAGTAGGATGGGCTCTTCCCCTACCATCCACTATGGGCGAGAGCAGAAGACTTTCCTCACCTGAACCCTTAAGAAGCTGTGGCCCCAACAACAGCAGAGAAAAGACAGGGGCAGTGCTGGGAGTGAACACACGTCCAGAACCTGGCTGAGCAAATGCCGTGGGAACTCTCTGCGCGGCAGATGTCCACTCAGAGGAGAGGGCTGTGGCGGGTCATCCTGAGGCAAAGTCTCCCAAAACAATGCTGGGAGAGTGACAGAGGGGCCAATCACAGGAACTGGGGGCCAAAGGGTCTGGGGGTGAGCATGAGGGTCAGGTGTGGCTGCCACAGCAGGTGACCCTGGAGCGAGGCAAAAAGTAAGTTGGCAATTACCAGCCACAGGGAGGTCTCTGAAAACACATGAGAGAGCCCCAGAAAAAAGGGTCAGTTTTTGATATCTTTCACAGCCAGAGACCATGAACACCAAATAAAAACTGAACCAGAAGTAAATCTCATTTTCCCCCTACCTCCTTCCTTCCCTTCAAAAACAGCTGGCCAATGAATGAAAAATAGAGAAGCAGCTACTCCTTCCTCCCACTGGAAGATTTCAAGATTTATTAAAAGATTCAGTACAAGATTCCAGTCTTTTATTCCCGTCATACTTTCCTCCAATAAAATACATATTTAAATTCAACTTTTTAAAAAGGATTTTATTTATTTTTAGAGAGCAGGGGAAGGAGGAAGAGAGGGAGAGAAACATCAGTGTGTGGTTGCCTCTTGCGCCCCCTGTTGGGGACCTGACCTGCAACCCAGGCATGTGCCCTGACTAGGAATCGAACCCGAGACCCTTTGGTTCACAGGCCTGCACTTAATCCACTGAGCTACACCAGCCAGGGCTAAATTTAACTTTTATTTCCTGTGATCATAAGGTTCTACATATTTAGAAAATTTCTTCTAAGGTGTATTTTCATAAAAAATTATTAATATTCACTTGATCAAAGCAAAACACTAGGGGCAGGGAGAGTCAACTTGGATTGGAGGTTTTTGTTATGTGATTAATAAGCAGGACTGGAATTTTTTGTTATCTAAATATAACCAGAAAGGTCTCGAATCCTGCCCAAAATTTCTCCCAGTGAGTAGAGAATGACGAGCAGAGAGAGCAGAATTGAATGGGGTGTGGTAAGCGGCTTTCAGCTTGCTTAGCTGGAAGGAGACATTGTGCCCAGGAAGGTATGTTCTAAAGACAGGAAAAAGGCATGTGTACATGCCTATAGGAAAGTGGCAGTGTGAAGTAAAAGCTGTAAGGGACACAGGAGATGGGATCATGAGTGAAACAATAATCCTGAGAAGGCAGAAGGGGACTGACCTCTAATGCAAATGCAGACAACTCGCCTATCGGACGAAGGCCACTTCTCCCGTTAACAAGAATTAAAGAGAAAAGATGTCTGTGGGAAAACCTTAATTTTGCAGGGTAAGACTGGGCTGAGTCCAGACGGCATCGAGGAGGGAAGAGAGATTACTTGATAAGGCCAGGGGAAGGAAAGAGAGGGCGGGAGGGGAAAGGGATTTAGGCTCATGGAGGACTTTTTTTTTCAATGATACTCTAGAGAACCAGGGAGAACAAGTCACACGAAAGACAGTAAGCAGTAACAAGGACCAAACTGAGACTGCAGACCATAAAACTTTGTTGCAACAGTATTCCGTTGTGTGAGTTTTCCCAGCTCTGCTCAGCACACAGAGGTAACAGTGGGGAGGCAAAGGTGGGGCCCCACAAAGTGCACGGGATGGAGGATTAACTAGGACAGGACTGAGGATAACGGCAAGAAGTACCGACTCCAGTTTATCACGAATGTCAGAATTTTACACTTGCCCTTCGGTTTTCCTATTACACTGGCTGTTTTTGTGTGTCTGTAATACACTAACTCCTTTATTTCTTATAACAACCTTGGGATCATTACTTTATAATTATTTTACATAGATAAGGAAATTGAATCTCAGAAATACTACATAATTTAACGAGCTCACCCAGCTAAACAAGTGACAGACTTAGAATTGAAACCTGTGTCATATAATTCCAAGTTCAATGGACTTTCTTCCTATCACATTACTGTCGCTCCTTCCTTTCTTCCTTCCCCCTTCCCTCCCTTCCTTCCTTCTGTCCTTCCTTCCTTCTGTCCTTCCTTCCTTCCTTCCCTCCCTCCCTCTATGAAACCCCTCAGTTTAAAGCTAAGATTGCCTATAATAGAGATTTTCAATCAGGAAATCCAAGTTCCTTAGGAAAATATGAAGGTTCCAACTAGAAATTCTAATTTCTGTCCTACATTGCATGAAGCTAATCCATCTAGCCATGCAGACCCTTAAAACAGAGCTTAGCTGACGCCCCGTTCCCTTCCCCACCCCTCTTTCTTATGCTTGTTGAAAAAGCAGAGAACGCACTGAACCGAGCTTTTAGATCGTCGCTTTCAGTCACCTTTTCTAGCTAGGACAGCTTAAATTAAAGAATCAAGTCGGGTGGCAGTGTCAGAAACCCGCCCCCCGGCCCCTCGCCCCCCCCGGTGACAGCAGCCAGGGATGCCCTGTGTTGCATGATTTCACGGGCACTACTCACATATTCTACATGAGTGGTGTTCCCCAGAAGTATGCAGCCTGCACCTGCCCATCTCCCTTGGCACGAACGTGTCACATTGCCAGTGCTCAGTTGTTGACAGGGTAGACAGTTGTCCCAGACTGGTCAATTCAAAAATTTTGTAATCCTCCAATCCCGGAATCTCCATGTCTTTTTTTGTTTTCCTCTCATAAAGATTTACCTGGCCCTGGCTGGTGTAGCTCAGTGGATTGAGCACGGGCCTGAGAACCAAACAACCGAGGTTCGATTCCCAGTCAGGGCACATGCCTGGGTTGCAGGCCAGTTCCCAGCAGGGGGTGCACAAGAGGCAACCATACACTGACATTTCTCTCCCTCTCTCCTTCCCTTCCCCTCTAAAGATAAATAAATAAAATCTTAAAAAAAAAAAAAAGATTTACCTGACACAAAGTTCTTTTCCTCTTTCCTGCTTTTCTAGCCACAGAGTCTTGGACAGCTTTCCCTTCTTGGGTTATCCCAGCTTTCTTGGGTTATCCCAAGATGTGGCAGAGACTGCTGGTTGCCTTTCAACATGCAGTCCTTTTTTTCCTTGCTTAATAAAAAAGTTGGGCTCCCCGCTATTAGGAATAGATTATTGATATTTTAGCTGAGCATAAGGCCTCCAAGAATGAAATATTAAATTCCCAATCTAACTTTTAGATAGGTGTGGTCACATAAGCAAATTCTGGCCAATGAGATAAAAGTAGGATTGTAGGCACATTTCAAATATACTTAAAGGAATATGACTCAGAGTAGCCTTTTTTCCTCCTGCAGGGAATGTGAAGGTGATGTCTGGATCTCCAGCAGCCACTTTGGATGCTGAAGTAAACTCAGTATGATGGTGCCAAAAGGAATTTGGGTCCCTAGGAACTTTATAAAACCACCTACTTAACAATTTTTTGCAAGAGGAAAACAAAACCTTGTGTTTTGAACCCACTGTATTTCAAATCTCTATTACTTGCAGTTGAACACAATTCCTAAGTGGCACAGAAGACAGATGGTGAATTCAAGGTTAGCTTTCCATTTCTTTAATACTAAATAGATCTTGTTGATAGCTATTTTAAAAGTGGATCAAAATTTTAAACAAACCAAGGTATATAGAGGGGAAAGTATTTTCTGATCATTTTATCCAATAACATGCTCTTCACACAAACACCAACACTGTTTTGGCTGTTTTTCCTTCCTCTGAAATCTCCCGGCTTCGAAATGGCCAAAGTTCAAGTTTCTCAAGCACACGCTGAAATTTGATAATCTCTTCATTTATTGAGATTTAGGAGGCACAATTCAATACAGAAAGTAAACTGGGAGGAAAAACACTTCTTTGCAAAGAGTGACCATCCTATCAGTTGATTCAAAACTCGTTTTATTTTTTTCCATCCTTGAGTAAAGCACTCAAACCAGTTGTTCATCCCCTTCACAATGGGTAAAGAAACTATATTTTCAGGTACAAACTTCCAGTAATAAAATAAAACAAGTCCTGTACAACATGTAATGTACAGCGCAGTGAGTATATTTAACAATACTGTACTGTATACTTGAAGTTGCTAAGATAGTAGGTCTTAAAAATTCCCATCACGAGAAAAATGTAACTATGTGTGATATTGGATGTTAGCTAAACTCACTGTGGTAACCATTTCATGATATATATGTATATCAAATCATTTTGTTGTATACTTACTACTAATGCATACAACACCAATTCTCAATTATATTTCAATTATACTGCAATAAAAACAAAAAAGAAAATGTGTTCCCCAAGCTATGGGTTGTTCTGTCGTGGACATCAGCATTAAAAAACTGACTATGGTCAAGAGACGGGAACACTACTCAGCCACGAGGAAAGATAAAATACTGCCATCACGGGCAGACCCCGAGAATACCGTGCTAAGTGAAATGGCACACAGAAAGACGTCAGGAGCCATATAATTTCACCGACATGTAGGATATGAAACTGAAAGCAACAAATGAGCAAACAAAAGCTCACAGACAGCAGTATGTGGTTCCCAGAGGGGAGGGGGGTGCAGAGAAGGATGAAGGGGTCAGATATGGAGACAGAAGGGGCTTTGACTTGAGGTGGTGAACACACATGCAATATACAGATGATGTGTCGCTGGATTGGACATTTGCAACCCATTTGACTTTATTAACTAATGTCACTGGAATAAATTTAATGGGAAAAAAAGGCTTTTCTCTGAGTCACCCAGTCGTTCTCTGCCAGAACGACACGCCCGGGTATTGAATGACAGAGTTCCCCATCCCGTGCCTGTGTCACAGCTCTCCTAGACATAGAGCCCAGGGAATGAACGAGCACAACAACGTCTCCCTGACCTGATCCCCAAATAAGCAACACTCGCCTCTCACTCCTCCTGCGTGCCTGGGACGGTACAGGGTCCCCGCCTTCAGATCGCTCCCACCAGCCCAGCTTACCCACAGCTGAAGGAGAGAAAATCACTCCAGCTACTGGCAGCCCACACAACTGCTGAGAAGTTTGCAAGACGACACACGCTTCCACCCCCACGGAAGAGACCAAACGTGACCATCGCTGATGAGCACCACAGCTGCGCTTCAACCCCACGTTCCTGCCTAAGAGCTCTCACCTTACCGGCTACCGCTTCCCTCCCCAGTGTCAGTGTTCAGCCCTCGAACTTGAATGTGTCCTGGCTCCTCCCGCCTCTCCACCTGATTACTAAAACACTGTGTTCGTAAACCATCTTCCCTCTTGTCCAAATCCAAACAACAACCTAATCTACCACTAAAGGGTCTTCATGGTTTGATGCCCACGTCTCCAAGTTTACCTCCTTCGTTCTCCAAAACGTGGCTAGGCTTTGGTGGAACTGACCTCTTCTCCAAACTATGTCTGCCCCGGAGACTGAAGTCATAACTTCCCCTGGCCTGGAAATTCCCTGGTCTTTTTCACTTACTGCACTGAAAATACTGGCTATGCTGGGAAGCACTGCATAAATGAGAGAAAGGCTGTACTTTGTTTTGAGATGTATTCCAGGCCAGGGCGGGAATCCTGGAGCTTCCCCACCCACCCCATTTGGGTAAATCTGCTCTCTTCCCTGCTTGTTTCGCTGTCGGGCTGCTCAACGAGGCTGCAGCCTCTGGTGCAACGGAAGGCAAGCGTAGCGACTGCCCGGGTATCATTGAATTCCTACTGCCTGACACAGTGCTTAACATATGTGGGGAATGAATAATGTTGAATATCCGTAACTACTTAGTAAGTTGCAGAAGTAGACCTTAACCTAAATCCTTGACACTGTTTCTAGGGGTCTCTTTATCTGTAAAACAGGAAACCGTTTTTCCTAGAACAAATATAACTTCTGCATCCAACCTGTACTTTTCCTCCTGAGAGTTCCTCGTAATGTAGTCAAGTATCTTTACTCTCCGGGTGAATGGTGGCAATGCAGAATAAAATACTGAGGTTGTCACACATCTAATACAGCTACTGATGTACCTAGGAACTCAATAATATTGGGGGAAGGAATACAGGTGAGAAAGGAACAAATGAAGATAAAAAGACACGATAAATTAAGGCAGAAGGGAAGAAAGAAGCAACAGAGACTACTGACGGTTCCCATCAGTAGTCTTCCCTTGTTCCATAATTATAAAACTTTTATCTGGGTACGTGGTCGGCCACGAGAAACACTAATTTTCTAGCTTCATTGTAGGCAGATGTGACTATGCGTTTAAGTTGTGACTAATATGTAAAGGCAAGTTTGGTGGAACTTTCCTCCACGAAACAGCTAGCTTATAGCCTTTCCTTTGCCCACTCCATCTTCATCTGTTGCATGGAAGGTGGTGTCAGCCCCTTGGGCCACATCCTAGGGATGGCAGTGAGGTGAACTGAACAGCAACAGAATCCCTGAGGACTTCGTGAAGCAAAGCCACTGTATCAGACCTGCCACTTACCACCGGCCTTTCGCATGAGAGAAAAGGAAACTTCTACCTCATTTGAGTCCCAGTTAAACCTATATCCTCATGAATCAAGAAGAAAGGGAGCCCCGGCCATTGTGGCTCAGTGGGTTGGAGCATTGTTCTGTAACCTAAAGGCTGTGGGTTCAATTCCCAGTTAGGATACATGCCGAGGTTGCAGGTTTGATCCCTGGCCTGGGTGAGGGAGCATACAAACCCCAGTGTGGACACATATTTTAAAAAGGAAGAAAAGAAAGGGATAAAGGTGGAAACAAATTAAGAAAAAGGGGCAGCAAGGCAATTTTTAAACAGAGCAATGGAAAAAACAGTAGGATGGAAACCATCAGAGTGCCAATTTGTGAGCTGAAAGATTAAATTGAGAAACTCTTCCAGAAGGCAATAGGAAAAGACATTTACCAAAGGAGACCTGGATCACCATCTTAATAGCTTGATAAAAGATTTATCTAATGTTCCACAAAAAGTGTAGCCCAAAACCAGGACTCAGAGCAGATCTGTTGGGCCACCAAGTCTGCTTTATGGTCCTCCATCTATGTTATAAGCTCCTTTGCATAAAACTTCCAAAAGAGGCAAAGACGAGAGAAGCAGCAGCACGGCTCTCACAGGTGTGCCCCATTACTTCTACACAGTCTGGCAAAATTTCAAGGTACAATCAGACGTTAGGACATTTAAGTAGAGGCAGGTTGTCGGCATGAACTCCTAACCGTTTTTTAATCAGAGGCCTCAAAACCCACTTTGACAACGTCTCAGAAACTGCCATCAGGCAACAGCCTCTCAGTCGTCTGTCTGAGGAGACGAGGGAGGAAGTGTTTTCCTCCCCCCTGTAGCTCTTGCACACACAGGTGCACCTCACAGGGGAATGCAACACACTGTGATATACGCAGGCTGAAGAGCGAGCCAAGGACGGGGCAGTGCCTGGCTCATAGGAAATGGTCAATAAGTGAGAAATTCAGCCACGGCACATACAGAGAGGTCATTACATCAAAAAGCATCGTTGGGGTGTGAACTAGTCCTCTCAATAGAACAAAATGTAAGTATTCTAAAAGAAGATAAGCGGACCCAAATATTTAAAAACAAGGACCGTCACACAATGTAATGGATGGAAGGATGCCTGGCGTCACACTGTGAACACAGAGGATGCGCTTCGATTTGAAGTTGTAAGTCTAGACTCCTACATGATTTTCATGGCAATGCAGCTGAAGCATTTTTTCAAATTGAACCAAAAACCAAACTTAGCTAGGAAAGAAACCAACCAACAGCACTGGAACTTCAACTTTCATTACACTGCTATTTTCAGACGCCGGCAACATGAGAACGTATTTTGCTCACCTTTCAAACATCGGCCAAACCATCACTGAGGGAAGCCTACTTCAAAACAAGAAAAAAATCACCACTTACAGTTTCCAGTATCCACACAAGTTTCAACGGCTGGACATCTGTTTTCAAAAACATGAAAGGGTTGACTCAGATCTCCCGGCTTGGGCATGGCTGATGGAGCCATTGCTTACGCTGAGGAGTCTCTCCCTGTATCAGCAGGAACTCTTTGTGTTTTCCCGGCTGGCCTCAAAGCCACCTGCGTCTGAAAAGAAGCCACTCCTGCCCAGAACCCGACTTCTCCTTCCGCTGGATGCTGGCGTGAAATCCTCAGAATCTTGTTTTTACGCTGCCACAGTCTCTAGCCATGAAAATAATTGCAGTCATAACTTTGGCCTTTCGACTTTACAAGAGGATCGAGGAGGAAACAATGATGAGGGTGTTTGAAGGGAATGGTGCAAGTGCTTCTGGAAATTAGCTGGAGGAACATGGAGAGGGTAAAATGCACGGGGAGAGGGTAAAATGCACGGGGAGAGGGTAAAATGCACGGGGAGAGGGTAAAATGCACGGGGAGAGGGTAAATGGACAGAGGAGTCCAAGGCCTTCAATTTCAGCCCCAGAACTGCCTCGCACACCCCCCCTGAAGGCTGTAGCATGTGGCCCCTCCACCGTGCATGCCTGTGCACCCACTGCAAAGCCAGCGGACCCCCATGCCTTCCGTGAGCTGCAGCATCTGTTCTCTGAATTCAACACTAACACCTTGGACCCGAGTTCGAATTTATGAGGTACAGTCACTAAACCTTTGACAACAAAAGGGCTTGAAAGGTTGCATTTAGGGGCTTTTTCCTATCTCCTTAGAATATTTTTTAAGCTCACTTTTAGAACGAACCACTGTGAAGAAATACAGTTTTGGACCTCCCTGAACCTGCACGGTCTGACTTCTGCCTCCATCTCCCATCCAGCCACCCAGCTTCCTAGCTCCTCAAATGTATGTGTTTCCCTTCACCTCGGGGCCTTTGCACATAATGTTCCTCTCTCTGAAATGTTCTTCCACTCTCTGCACCCCCTGCCTTGCACCAGGTTCACCCCCCTTCATCCTTAATGATCACTCCCCTTGGGAAGCCTTCCCCAGTCCAGGCTTAGGCAGTTCACTGCGTTATAGTCTTTTGCAGAATCGCATTCCTTTCCTTTAAAGCACATATGTCAATGTACAATTACTAGAAAAGCTATGTAATTAACTATAGTTATCTAATGCAATGCTAAGCTACAAAAAATAGGCAAACTGTCTTTTTTGTCTCCATTGTACCCTCAGCACATAATACATCCTCAAGATATTGTTAAACTTATGATTAGTATTCTGATTACAACTTCGATGTCATCACAAGTGACATTGCAAAAACTATTTTTTTTAGAAATTTAAACATGCATCTACCTACCAGACTACCCACCATTCCTGCATTCCTGCTGTTACATAGTTATAATAATTTTGTTCACAATAGCAAAAAAAAAATTCACTGCAAAACTACATGTGAATAAACAAACTGTGAAATATTCATACAAAACTCCACAGTAACAATATATGCTCAAAAATATTTTATGCTCAATAGATATTTTTCAAGAAATTAAATATTGATACACAACATAATCTCAAAATCTTTACACTGAGTGAAAAAAGCTAGACACACTAAAAAGTATATGCTGCGTGATCCCATTTTTATCAAGTCCTAAAAAATGAAAACCAAACTATGACAGAATACAGGTCAGTGGTCGCCTGGGGCCAGGGGACAAGGAGAGAGGACTGCGGAGGGGCACGGAAAGACATGGGGGGACAGTGGAAATGTTTGTCATCTCCATGCGATGGCCCTTTCCTGTGTGACCGTATATGTCACACGCCACCCGCTGCACCCTTCGACCTTATGCATGTCATTGTGTCAATTACACATTAATCAAGTTGCTAAAATGATATAAATTCAATAGGAATAATGAAGAGCTAAATGCAATTGGTTCAGACTTAACAAACCTATTACGTATTACAGATATCAGAGCCAAAGTATTAAAAAAAGACATTAATTCCAGGAGTTTGTTTGTTATTACTTCATTATTTAATCACTCCACAAGTATGTTTTATTTCTAATAGAAACTAGGAAAATGAAACAACTAAGAAAGTCTAGAATTTGTAACTCAGAAGCAGCTCTAAAAATAACATTCCCTCTCATAAGCTTTTGGGTAAATTAAAGACAGCAAACAAAATATTTTACTTAGATATTTATTTGCTGTGGGTTACCACAGAATATCATAATTTGAGTTCAAGAGTCTTTGGTAATATATTATGTACAATGGCCTTGGCTGTTGGCATGACCAGAATTTAAAATAAATTATGAGAAGCATAATTTTTAGAAAGGCAGTATTTCTAACATTAATAATAATAAACAACTCTCCTACTCTTTAACTTCCTTTCTTTTCGTTTTCACTGGAGTCTCGTAATCTGTTTAAGTAAAAGCTCCAAGCATTTTAGCTGCAGGCAAAATTTTATATTCTCTTAGTTCTGGGATACGGAGGAGTCAGCCCTTTTAAGTTTTTGCAGACCAGATAGAATATTAATGGCCCTAATGATTTTTAAATACTCCTTGCAAGGTTGTTGAAAACGACTGTGTCATAGCAACGATCCATAGGATAATGACTGCGACAATGCTCTGCCCACGGCAGACGGCTACCTGAATGCAAGGGAAATGGTGAAAATACTCCAATTTTTCATGTGAAAGAACAGAGTGAATGGTAAACAATCACAACCCACTTAAGCAGAGGAAGTATTAAAACCAGAAGCCAGACTAGCGTAGGTCACTTCGGAAAATGGAAGTCCACGGTCAGTTGTCTTAAAACAGGGAGAGCTGGTTTCCCAAATACAAAAGTAAACCATCCTGAAAATAGGCAACGTGTGGGAAGGTCAGGCACAAAAGGTCCCTTTGTTATCTTGGCTGCAAGAAGCCAAAATCTGGAAGAGCATTTGTCCAAATGTTTCCCTAGGACAGCGCCACGGGGACACAGAGCGTCAGAGTCAAAGGAGTCCAGGCCATTCTGAGTTAAATGGAGTTTCAAGGGCTGTTCGAGAGTTTTCATGAACTCTAATATGACGATGATAATAATATGAAAGTGAAGAGAGTATGAAGAGAGAAATACATTGTGCAGTCCTTTCAGACCTACTTGACGACAGAATTATTTTGTCTCAAAGCCTACCGTGGGCCTGCGAAAGGACTGTCATCTGGAATGGAGCCGAGGCATGTTCAGTGGGGAGTCTCGTGCGTGCACTTTCAGAAAAGCAAAGCTTCAGTGTCTGAGAGACTGGTTTCCCAGAAATGCCTGACTTACACAAGACCAAAACTTACCTCTAGACCACCAAGCACCTGCCAAGAACCTCTCCCCAATTTAGAGCCAATGAACTCACTGCGTGGCCCCTAGGCCTGACTCCCCCTTTTGTCCTCCCGACCCATAGAGGCAACCCACCCTTGACCCTCATGGACTGTAGTTCACGGCAGTGTGCATGTCCCCAACTGCAGTTCCTCCACTATTCCCAAATACATCTCCTTCTGGTAACTGGAGCTTGCCTCAGTGTAACTTTCTTCTTTTAGGTCAACAGGCCTGATAAGATCCATCTTTAACTAGAAATGCCATGAGTTAATGTCATAGATGATTTAGGGATTCAGGAACCCTGATGCAGATCAGAGAGTATGAATCTTGCAAAAATACAGTGTAACTTGGACTACGCTGATGTGGGTGAATAAGAAGATTGCCGAGTATCTGAGTGTTGCAGAGAACAGGCACTGCGGCAGGATTCGGTAACAGGGAAATATGGGAGGAGCCTGCACCTAAATGGAAGAGCAAATTGTGGGAATCAGTGTTGCCATTGTGTTGGCCAACTGGCTTCTGTTTTGTGAAACCCAACCTGTGGGAACATGCAGAGCTCCAATTAAAGCAAATTTCAAAGGCCAGGATATAATGAGAATTCAAGAATCCAGTGACAACTACAGGTACGTATTTCCCAAACAGGTATTCATGGAGCGCTGGCCACCTGTGTGAGTCCTCTGTGAAATCTGTCCTGCCCAGTCCCTGGGGGCCATGGGCAAGGCGGCTGGTTCCACCCTCCACCAACCACTTACCTCAGCACTCGCCACCTCCTTCTGTGGCCTGGGAAATCTCAGCCCCTTTCTCAGCACCAGCTAAAACAGGTGGCTGGGGGACGTGGTCCTCAGCCACAGGCTCGGGTGCACAGTTGAACCAACTGCCCGTACACTACGCAAAGATCTCTAGCCAGGGAGCAAATGGTACGACAGCCAACCTGTATTATGCTCACCAAGCTGTGTCCTGGCATTGCACGGCCTCCATCTGGAGGGAAAGGGCCTTCGCTTTTGCAAAAAGGCACCAGTCAGATGGCCAAATGGGTCCCTACCATGTCCACGCAGAGGGAGTAACTTTTTCTAATTCTCACAAAGCCACCCCCCAACCCCCACCCCCACCCCAGCTCACCCCAGTGGCACCCTGCTCAGGACCATCAGCTGGGACCCCTGGAGCAGTCACTGCTACTCCACTGCCCAGGAAGTGCCTTGTGGCTCTGAGGACACGAACAAAGGGCTTTCTCCTGCGCAGGACACCCACCTGAATCTGTTGGCCTGGCAAGGCCAGAAAAGCTTTTCCACTCTCCTCCCCTTTTCCTGGGCAAAAACAGCAGAAGGACTTCAGAAAAAGCAGCAGCACTGCTGAAAAGTTAAAATGCAGTAGTAGAGTGCATTTCAAACATGAAATCCCTGGTACAGAACCCACTGGCCTAACCCAGTCTTTGGGTGAGACATTTGCAAGCCAAGCACCCACTGCTCTGGCCAGGCAGCACGGCCAGGAGAGGTGGGCGGAGTTATAGGCCGCACACAGGGCTGGCTGCCAGCGGTGCGGGAGGGCAGTTCGGTCTTAGAGACAGTGAATATGGCCTGGGCAGCCACACTATAAGGAATCTGTTACTACATCTCCTTAGTCTTAAGAATAAAAACAATTCTTATGTAAATTAAATAACCCTGCTTCCTTAATTGGCCACATTGGATTTCTGTGTCCCAACCCTTTGAACTGTAACTTGAAGCCTCCTGTAGGTGTGACACAGAATTCTCTAAGCACTTGGGTACAGATATACGTTGAAGAGTGATGTGGTGAGACGCCATGGCTTGTGCCCGCGTCCAGTCCCTACCAGCAGGGACACCCTTGAGCAGAGCATTTTCACACCTGTAGCTGCCCGGCCCTCCCAACCAACTGAAGCTTCGTGGAGGAGCGGCTCCTTCCAACACCCTCCCACATTCCCTGCCAGTGTAAGTTCCGCCTGCACCAGGGAATGATCTGGTCGAGACTGTGTCTCTCAGCATAATATTCAGGGAAGGAGAAACAAATGAGCAAGCAAAAGACTCGATTAGACACTGACAAGGTAAGCAAGGTAAGCAGGTTTACTTTTTCCCAGGGGAGAGAAAGGACTATGGTGTTACACGCCCTTGGGTCTTGAACTACCCCTAACAGGCCTGCTCGAGGTTGTGCAGGAAGCTTTGACAGAAGGAAGGCGAGAGGCGGGAAGGACAAGAAAGAAAGACAAAAAAAACATCTCCTGTGCCCACCAAGAACCCCCTGCACGGAGGCCTGCAGCAGCGACTTCCCTCGGCCTTCTAAGAATGGGGACCGATCACTGACACCAGAGAAAGTGAGGTGTCACAAGGTGAGACAGTGGAGCTCTGACAACGCAAATGAAATCAGAAAGGCCTTCAGCCCAGGCTGGCTGCCTTGGGGTCCCAGTTCCTGTCCCTTCAGAGAGAATTCCCAGTTCTCATCCCTCCCATGTTAGAATTCACTGAACGCTCATTTCTTATGCCCTGTCTGCGTGCCAGGGTATTTTTCATTCACCTCCATGATGTCCGCCGTTTGAGGAAGGTTTCCCTGTCGGAAAAGGGAGCAAACACCAAGACCCACGGAGGAGCCGGCCGGACCCCGCTGGCCTCATTCTCCCGGAATGCTCAGTAGATGCCTTCCCACCAGCTCTCTGCAAACCGTTCGCAGCTGGGTATTTGGCTAGTTGTGAAAAAGAGCATCTTCCCAGCAGAACAGGACCTATCTGATGATGAATGGTGACAGAGGGCTAAGGTGGAACGGATTTTGATTGCCTTGATTGCGAGAATCTAGGCATTTAACAGTGACCTGGATGCCTTAACCCCTTCTTCTCTGTGCTACAGTAAGCGATGGAACAAGACCAAGAAACCACGTGTCTGCTCGGACTCACAGCAGAAAACAAAATAGGAGGTTTTCTCAGTGTGTAGGATCCCATTTATTGTCACTCCTTAAAAACTGTTTTATTACATAAATAATTCATTAACACATTTCAGGAAAAGAAGGTTCGAGCCACCTACAGGTAGAGAGAGTCACGTGGATGAGTTCATTTTTATGCCTCTTCCATTCCTATTTTTCTCCCCAAACGTAACCAAGTCGGTGTATGTGCTTCTGGCCCCTTTTCTCTACACTAAGGCAAATAACAGGTTTTTCCTAAAGCTATTTTTCTGCTTGTTGCTTTTCCCCATTAACATCTTTTAGGGGCCTTCCCTGAAAGATGCCACACAATTGTGCCACACTGCCTTTCATGGCCGCTTCGTAGTTGTGATTTGATAAAGTTGTAATTGCATTGTCACGGCTCGAAAGAACTTTGAAAAAGAAGTGTACCATTTGCGTACCATTTGCCCGGTTTGCCCAGCTTTGTAGTAACTTTTGGAAAAATTAACTGGCAGGTGGCAGAGCCATGCTTAAGCTACTAGTACCTGCAAAAAAAAAAAATGCTCTGCAAAATGAACCACAGAGCTCACGGCTGCCGGAGGCCTCTTAGCACAGACCCACCTGCCTTGAAATCTAGCTGGTCTGGGGCTGGGGGCGGGGGGTACCACTTGGGTAAGCAGCGCTTTGCAATGCCTCCTTGGAACAGATGGAGTTCAAGTAATTTCCAATCCTGACAATGTTTTACCTATGACCTGTATTTTCCCATGACCCCGTGAGTGCTTAACACAAGGAGGAGGTTTTTAGGTGGAGAAAAAGGGAAACAGGAACCAGGAAAAGGGCAACCCTGATTTGTTTGGGCGGTTTTCCTGACAGTCCTTACTTGCTTCCCATAAATCCCTGAATGGTTAGGCGATCTTTCATGAAATTGGGGGTTTTTGATTGGGTTACTCGCCTCATTACAACATTGGCCTCCATTTTCCCCTGTGAATTATTACTCTCTTGTTCTGAGCAAGTTAAAGATTCTTTCACCTTATGGGTAACCAAGTTTCAGTTGCTGACACAGAAATATATCATGAGGGGTTTCATAGTGTCCTCCTTTTCTTTTTAAGAGAGTAAAACAGGCCTTGGCTGGTGTGGCTCAGTGGATTGAATGCCAACCTGCGAACCAAAGGGTCGCCAGTTTGATTCCCAGCCAGAGCACATGCCTGGGCTGCAGGCAGGATCCCAGTAGGGGGCACACAACAGGCAACCACACATTGATGTTTCTCACCCTCTCTTCCTCCCTTCCCCTATAAGATAAATAAAATCTTTTTAAAAAGAAAGTAAAATGGGCCTGAAGTTTAAGGGAAAGAAAAACTAATTGCATCCTCTAACACCTCAGGATCCTACACTTTTAAGTGAAAGTATATTTTAGTTTCTCCCCAGGAGCTGATCCATTGGTCATTTCATGTCAGCGTCTAATGAATTAATACAACACTTTGATCAATGCTGTCAAAGGCTATCAAGAGTACCAATAATATAGATGTGAGAAAAATTTACATTGATTTAATGCCTGATATCAATCAACCTTTCACCATTCGATATCTCTTCCACTGGCCTTGCAGACGCAGATAACATTAAGAGCCTTACTCTCCAGAACCTTCTATAACGAGGAGCCTGGGATCCACTGGAGAGGCTAGTATTCTACAGCTTCTGGATTTGAACCCATGCAAAGCTAGAAAGGGTAATCTTACCAACAAAAAACTCCTCCCGCAAGGAGATGTCGAAACTCAAGTGGTCATGGCACTTCAAGATAGCCTTACTTAGAGAGCTTTCTAGTTTCATATCTCTGGCTGTCCACTGCAATGACCCCAGAACCATGGTCCAGGGCAGCAGCCAAGCTGGAGCCGGAATGCAGCTCCGGCTCCCCTCCACATTCCATTCTTCCAAGTAACTTTTCCAGGGCTCTGCAGTCAGGCCAATTATCTTAGAAACAAGCAATTATAACCACATTCACAGCTCCCTAAAAGGGTGAGTGCATTCCAGTAACAATTCTCATGAAAGAAAACAGTAATTGAAGGATTGGCAAGGCAATTGCAACAGAACAAGACCTCTGGAAAGACGTTTAATAGCACATGTGCACGCCTACACACACGTAGATTACTAGCTTTCCCACACGAGGAACTTTCCCTCTCCATCCAAATCCATTAACTATTTTCTGGGGGCAAACGCAGGCAATAGGAAGCAAAACGGATGAAACAATGGCTGGCATCTGGGTTCTGGTCACACATTGTTACTTAATACTTTATTTTTTCATCTCTTACGTATTGCTGAAAGTTAGGTCTCCACAAAATCTTTGCCGAGTGTTATCTTGGAGATAACACACAGCCGACACGTTTGTTCTAACAACCTAAGGTAAATGTAGTCCTTTCCGGAGCCTAATTAACATCTTTGTCCGTCGAGCACAAGACTCGCTCGATCCAGGTATGGTGATTCGAGCAACCAAATCATCCTACTCAGCTGAATACATTGTTCTAGGTGAGAAACAGCTGCCAGACCTCGGTTTGAGGGGAATGTGGTCCACGCACTAACGTGCACACGCAGCCTAGGTGCTCACGTCCAAATCCATACACACAGCGCTTCGGCTCCACTTGTCCAGAGGCTGTGTCTCTAGGACTACATGGTAAAGTCCTTGAGGGTGAGAATGCACTTATCTGAGGATTCCCCACAACACAGATGATGTACAAAGTCCTACCTCTGTCAGTAACTAGTTCAACTGATGAACCGCCAGACCATCGCGATCATTTTCCAGACCTCGGGCCCCTGAAATGACATGCAAATATGCACTGAGTAGACCGGCGAAAATACTGTCCAAACACATTTGCTTTTGTCCAAAGAAAAGGCCTATGTCCCTTTATTTATACGTGCTGATATATTTCTTCCCTCTGGACAAAAGTATGCGTTTGTGGAATATCTACACACAAACACACACGCGTTTCTACTTGGGCAGCAGGGCCACTCATTCCCTCTGGTCCTGGAAAACAAGACAGACCACTGTGAAAGAAGAAGGGTCTGTCTGACCTTGCTGCGCTGTTTTTCCTGCATTCAACCAGAGTATTAGGACAGAGGGGAGACAAAAGGTAATTGAGCTGGGATTCTGGGGAAGCATTTTGTAAGTGAATAAAAGGCCACGGTGATGAGTTCAGTTGCAGAGGGGGTTTCCAAACACATCTCCAGAGAACCTGGAGTGAGCCTGAATAGAAAGGCTTTCTTTCTCAAAATGCATAAAATGCTACGTTTAATATTTGCCTCTTGCCTGCGTAACACCGGTTTTCACTTCGGACCACAGAGCCCAACCCCATGGCCTGGGCCCGCTTCGCGGCTGAGTAGTGACGGAGCGCCACCTACTGGCCATAGGTGCGAGGAGCACCCTGCATGACTGCAAACAGACCTGGATCATTTTTGTCAGTAGGGCTTTTGGAACACAGATGCTCAAAGTTAGGATCCAAAGAAAAATGATGAAGTGCAGACACTCTCAACAACCTCTTCCCCCGCTTTGCTCCCCCAAATATCCTAGGGAAGAAAATGCAGAGAAAAAGAAATGGAAATGTGCCCTTAGAAAAGCAGGGGATGGCATGATTTGACTTGTCTGAGGGCAGGGAGAAAATGGGGCTGGTTTTGGCTTCTGGAGGCCAAGCTTTAGAAAAGGCTTAACCTGCAGGCTGGGCACCATCCCCTCCACCTCAGCCAGCTGGGCTGACCAATGAGAGTGCTGGTTAACTGGGGGCTCAGGAGTCACCTGCAACAAAGGCACAGTGGGACAGGGGTGTGGGCAGGTCCATCAGGAGCTGCCCTGTGAGGCCTGTCAATCCCAGCAGAGAAGCGCTTTCACTCCTGAGGCTAACAACAGTCCAGCTGCCTCTGTCCCAGATTTCTGCTGGGCTGAGGGACGGCCCTGGCGCCGCCCAGAATTCCCAGGACCCTGCTGAACAGTCTGAGCTTCACCGCCTTCCTTGACTGCTCACCCAGGGGGGGGCTGCCCCGCCAGACCGCAGGCCGACACCCCTTACTCACTGCCCTCAGCAGCTCCATTCTGATGTCTTCACCTCCAAGGAATCCACAGAACCACAGAATACTCCATTTCAAAGGGCTGGCGCAAGCAAAGCCAAAGTACACTGCAAGACCCAAACTGGGAACAATTTCTTAGCTGTCAAGTCGAGTAAACAGTACCACGGATCCCTTCTCCAGGGATCTTGATATGTGACTGTGTCAAAATAAGGAGCCAATCGTTTGCTTATTCCCGCGGCACACAGGGGCATCGGATCAGCGAGGGTTGGCTGCAGCGAGGTGGTTCTCACTGCCTCTCAGTCCACTCCTCCCCAGCTCACCCCCTCAGGGAGCTCTAAGGCGGGCCCCCCAACACCCACCCTGCTCTTCAGCAAAATCCCTGCAAA
>PVKM010012996.1:0-30886 GCA_004027735.1 Carollia perspicillata
GGAGGGAGTCAAGAGGGAGGAGTGGCTAGTTGTCTGGGGCTTAGCTCATCCTCCTCGCCCCCCGAATCCCAGGTTGAGTCCTGAGATTTACCTGAAGCGTCCAGCTTATTCAGATGACTGGAGATTGGACATTATGCTCAAAAAGAAGGCGGTGAGGAGAGTGGTCAGGCTGGAAGGGAGGTGTGGTGGGGGTTGCCTGTGGGTGGAGGTTGGTTAGAAGGGACCAGATCACAGAGAAACGTAGGAATCTGAGGCTTCAGGGGGAGGAAACGTGCCCATCCTGCCTCAGTGTCCAGCAAAGCATCACCTTCCCTTCTTCCCTAAGGAGAACTGACACGTCCCTCTTTATGCTCCTCTTCTGCCTGGTAGGGACTTCCCTCCTGGTACCCATTGCACTTTACAGTGTTACCTGGGGGTGTGATGTCTATTTCTCACTGGATTGGTTAATATCACTAGTTCCAGGACAGGGAACAGTGCCTGCCATGTTGGAGGCATCCGCAGACGTTGATGGACGGGAGGAAAGATCAGTGGATGACGGAGAGTGGATAGGTGGAAGGATGGGGAAATGGTGGAGAGGGAGACGTGGAAGGACATGAGTTTGGAAAGGTGGATTAATAGGAGGGCGGGCGGGTGGTTGGATGGGCAGTAGGTAAGGGGATGAGCAAATGGGAAGACGGATGGATAAACAATGGTAGGTAGGTGGGTAGATACCTAGACGTGGGAGTGAGTGGATTGCTCACCCGTTGCTGAGTGACAAAACACAACGCAGGGTGTAGGCGGCGGAGCGTCGAGTCTCTAGGCTGGGCGGAGGGACATCCAGGACTCCTGAGCAAGGGGAAGGGTTTGGCAAGGTGGACAGGGGCCATTCCGGGAGAGGCATTAGGATCTCATACCCCGCACACCACCAGGAGGAGGGTGTCCGTGTGTCCGTACTGCTGTTTAAGGAAGTGGAGTTGGCCTTGAGCATCAACAGTGGCTATAGCAAGAGGGCACTGATGCTGCTGCACCCCAACATAAAGGTAACTCATGCCTCAGAGACCCCTCCTACACGACAGCCGTCCTCGCCACACCTCCCTGTCCCCTTCACCCTCCCTCTCCTCCAACATCTTTCCTAGCTTTCCATTTTCCTACCAACGTCGCCTCTTGTCCATCTCTCCCCGAAGCCCACCCTCATGAGCTCTTCCGTGCCTGCTCCAGGTGATGCGCCACCCAGACAATGTGACACTGTGGGCCCATCATGAGAAGCTCCTGGTGGTGGACCAAGCAGTGGCCTTTATGGGAGGGCTGGATCTTGCCTATGGCCGTTGGGATGACATGCACTACCGACTGACTGACCTTGGAGACTCCGCTGAACCAGCTGCCCCAGAGGTAACTCCCCAAGGCCTTGCTGAACTCCCCCAAACTCAGCTAACTGAAGTTCACAGCCCTTCCCAGCTCTCCCTTTCCCTTCCAGTCATTCCAAGCGCTGCCCACACTCAGTGCTCCTTGGCCATCCTGGAACCACTTTGTGAAGATACGATGACCCAGTCCCTTTCCCGTTTCCGCTAACCACGCTCCCCCCGCACACCAATTTCTCTAAGAAGTGCAGTTGGAGGGGAGGGCTGGGAAATCAGACTGTTTCATTCTTACTCTCTGTGTCTCTGTGTCTCTGTCTCATGCCCCTTCAGTGTTCCCATCTTCTCTTTGGCCCTGGTTCTGTATGGCCCCCATGACCTCCCCTTGCCCACGGCTTGGGTGTGTTCCCCTCACAGCCTCCCACCCCGTGCTCAGACTCTCCAGCCATCCCAGACCACCCTCACAGCCAGTTCTTCTGGCTCGGCAAGGACTACAGCAATCTTAACACTAAGGACTGGGTGCAGCTGGACCGGCCTTTTGAGGGTGAGGATCCCCAAGGGCTGGGAGCAGGGGACAAAAGTCAGAGCTGGGACTGAGAAAGGGGCAAGTGGGTCAAGGATAATGCAGCTTTCGCTCTGGTCAGCCCTCCTCCCTGCCTCATGTGTCCCCAAGAGACCATCCCTGACCTCTCTTCTGACTCTTCTGGGACCCCCAGATTTCATTGACAGAAAGACCACACCCCGCATGCCATGGCGGGATGTTGGGGTGGTTGTCCATGGCCCACCTGCCCGGGACCTGGCCCGACACTTCATCCAGCGCTGGAACTTCACCAAGGTGCTCACTCCCTTCTGCTGGTGCTCGAGGTTGGGAGGGAGCCAGGGGCAGCTTGCCGCCCCCCACTGACTCTGCCGGTCCTCCACCTCAGACTACCAAGGCCAAGTACAAGACACCCATGTACCCTTACCTGCTGCCCAAGTCCAGCAGCACTGCAAACCAGCTCCCCTTCACACTCCCAGGGGGGCAGTGCACCACTGTGCAGGTGAGACCCCAACTTCAGCCTGCTCCCAGTCCTCCCTCCCTTTTGTCCACTCCCTGACCTTGGAGCCCACCAGACTCCTGCCCTCTTGGGGTCAGGAGCCACATCACAGTTACTGTTCCCCCAGGTCTTGCGGTCAGTGGACCGCTGGTCAGCAGGGACTTCGGAGAACTCCATCCTCAATGCCTACCTGCACACCATCAGGGAAAGCCAGCACTTCCTCTACATTGAGGTCTGACTAGGGGAAGGAGGGAAGAAAATGGAGGAGATGTCCTAGGAGGGAGACGTAGGATGTCAGCGGGATCACTGTTGTGGGCTGGCGTGGCTGGGCCTGGAGAAAAGCAGAAGCCTGGGGTGGGGACCTGGACTGGAGATGAGGATGGCAGCCGGGAGCTGAGGGCAGGGGCAGGGACCTGGTGCTGATGCCTCCCTTTGGTCCCTGCCCCAGAATCAGTTCTTCATTAGCTGCTCAGATGGACGGACAGTTCTGAACAAGGTGGGCGATGAGATTGTGGACAGAATCCTGAAGGCCCACAAGTAAGGTGGACTGGCAGGAGGCGGGAGATTGTGGGTGTGATTTAAGCCCACCTGGGGGGTGGGGCTTTGGGGAGAAATCACACCCCTGACTCTACCCCTTCCCCAGACAGGGGCAGTGCTTCCGAGTCTACGTGCTTCTGCCCCTGCTCCCAGGTTTTGAGGGTGACATCTCCACAGGGGGTGGTAACTCCATCCAAGCCATTCTGCACTTCACCTACAGGTGACCTATGGGGTCCCCGTGGCCCCATTCACCCTTGCCTCCCTCCTGGTTCTATCCCGACCCCTTCCCACTAGACTTTTGAGGTCTGCCTCTCTCCCGACATACCCTCCTCCAGCCTTCGTTTCTCTCACCCGTTCTTTTCCCTCAGGACCCTGTGTCGCGGGGAACATTCAATCCTACATCGCCTCAAAGCAGCCAGTGAGTTCTGGGGCTGGGGGCTCAAGCCCTGGACCCCTGGGGAAGGGGAGACCGGGGACCCGGAGACCCAGGTGAAGGGAAGGAGTCTATCATACCCGTGTGCTTCTGGGACTGCTGCCCTGAGACCACAGGTGGTCTGTCACTGGAGAGAGAAGTATATAGACCAGACTGCAAAGGGCTTCTGAAGTGAAGAGGTGGGTGGGACAGGGCTCCCTCTGCACTGCGGGGCACCTCTCACCTCACTCCCCCTCCCTGTCTCTTTTACTTACAGTGGGTACAGCGTGGCGGGACTACATGTCTATCTGTGGGCTCCGCACCCACGGAGAGCTGGATGAGCACCCAGTCTCAGAGCTCATCTATATCCACAGCAAGATGCTCATTGCCGATGACCGGACAGTCATCATCGGTCAGTGCTGGATCTGGGTCCCCGTCAGCGAGAGCAGGGTGGGAGAGGTGGAGCAGGACCCGGTCAGGGGCAGTGGGATGACTGCCACTCGGGCCCAGGTGGGGATGGAGGCCAAAGAAGGTGTGTTGGTCACAGGCATGTGCTCTGGTAGAGGTGATGCGGCGGAGGGGTCCCCTGGGCTCAGGCAGACACAGTGTGTTCTGTACCAACCCCAGGCTCTGCGAACATCAATGACCGGAGCCTTCTGGGAAAGCGGGACAGTGAGCTGGCCGTGTTGATTGAGGACACAGAGATGGAGCCATCCCTCATGGATGGCATGGAATATCAGGCGGGCAGGTTTGCCTTGAGTTTGCGGAAACACTGCTTCAGGTAGAGGCCTGGTTGGGTGCTGGATGGCATGGCGGGAGGTGGAGGTTGGAGGCGGGATTCTGCCTTTTGAGCGGGTGGGAGAATTGTTTAGACCTAGCGCTGGATTTCTCAATAGGCAGACTACTCAACTTTGAGGTGCCAGCAAAGTAGAGACACCCCAAAAATGAGAAAAAAATACTTTTAAAATAATTTGGTATATTTTTAAAGCATCAAAGTAGTCACCAAAGTAGAGACAAATGAAGGCTCTGTTGGACTCACTGACGCTATTTTATTGTCTAGCACTGCATCCATCCTGAATGACCTGGGTAGGCACAGAATAACTTCCCTGGTATTTGGGCTCTCTAAGGGTCTTAATCGGCCCTGCTTGGACCCCTTTCTCCTGTAGCGTGGTTCTCGGGGCAGATGCCCGGCCAGATCTGGATCTCCGAGACCCCGTCTGTGATGACTTCTTTCAGTTGTGGCACGATATAGCTGAGAGCAATGCTAATATCTATGAGCAGGTGGGTGTTGAGGGGAGTGGGCCGGAGGGCATTTCATGGATTATCCTGTTCGGGCTGGGATGGAGAGAAGCCACACCACACCGCCATCCTCAGAAGGGGCATGGGAGGTCTAGGGCCATATCATAGGATTCAGTGGCCCAGGGTCGGTGTGCAGGGAGATGGTGGTGAGGATGGGGGCATTCAGCGGGGCTTCGACTCTTGGCACGGTCTCCCTAAACCTTATTGGCTTCCATGCCTCCTCCCCGCCAGATCTTCCGCTGCCTGCCATCCAATGCCATACGTTCTCTGCGGACACTCCGGGAATATGTGACCGTGGAGCCCTTAGCCGTGGTCAGCCCTCCCTTGGCCCGGTCTGAGCTCGCCCAGGTCCAGGGCCATCTGGTCCACTTTCCCCTCAAGTTCCTGGAGGATGAGTCTTTGTTGCCCCCACTGGGTAGCAAGGAGGGCATGATACCCCTAGAAGTATGGACATAGCTGCACCTCCAGCCAGAAGGGGTCACCAGCTGCTGGGCTCCAAGTCTGGCTCCCTGCGCCCTGACCTTGAGGACTGAGGGCAGCGTCTTTTGAGACCTATGGGAGGCAGCATCTCTGAAGGGAATGAGAGAAGTGACAGAGGACCCTTTCTTGAGAAGCAGCCAAAGAGGACACTCCCACCCCTGGGCTGGTGAGACAGGAGGGGGTCCCAGAGAAGTTCATCCTCCCTGCTGCCCAATTCAAACCACTGCTACAGAGGAGAAGCAAACCTCCTGCAAGGAAGCTTGGGGCAAGACTTCCCATCCTTCCCGTCCTCTGCTCCAGGGCCTCTCCCAGCCCGTTGCTGCCAGGTGGAGGGAGGGAAGGATGAAGCCACTCCTGGCTTTAGCCCCACAGTGAGGAGGGGTAGAGGGTGCACACTGAATCCCTCCACCAACCTGCTGACAGACACTAACTTTATATCAATTTAATAAGCGTTTCATAAATAAAACAGTAGAAAACATCCATGCCTCTTCCTCAGTCAAACTGAGTACTTGTCTCAGCCACCCCTCACCCCCCTGCCTACACATAGCACCAGGCTTCTTCACCTTCTCGCCACCCGACCCCTTTCTTCCTGCTGTCTCCATCTCCATTGTACTTGTCTGTGGCTTTAGGAGCTCGATCACCTAGCTGCTGGGAGGAGAAGTTCACACAGTACCGCCCAGGTAGAAAGAAACCAGGACACCTGGAGCTGATATTGCAGCTGCAGGTGAGGGCAGTGCACAGAGAAGATCCTGGAGGAGCTGCCTTCTGTTCCTCAAGCGACAGCACAGGAAGAGGCTCAGGAGAGCCCCTTGCGAAGTGGCCGAGGGCATAGACTTACGATCAGGAAGAACAGGGCCCAAATCCTGGAGTTATCACTTATCAGCCAAGGTGCCTTCTCAAGTCCTATCACTTCTGGGCCTCAGTGATCCCGACTGGAAATGGGAATGATACTTACATAACTGGCTTGCTGTAAGATTCAGTCGTTGACTTAAATATTTACTGAGCGCCTGCAATTTGCCAGACACTGTTCTAGACTCACAGAAGTGAGGACAAAGAAGTCCCCACCCTCATGGGCCCCCTTAGGCACATATGTCCTGAAGCCTCACTGTCCAGTACAGTAGCCACTCGCCACATTTGGCTATTTATCTTTACATTAATTAAAACTAGGATAATTAAAGATTTTGTCTATCATTCCCACTAGCCACATTTCAAGTGTTCACTTGTTGCCAGTGGCCAGCATATCGGACCGTGCAGGGATAGAGAGATCATTTCCATCCTTACACAAAGTTCAATTGGATAGTGCTGCTCCAGAGGTGGGGAAGAGAGAAAATAAAGGCTATAGTCCACAGAGAGTATATGTAGCACATGCCAGATTGAGAAGGGTTATCTCCCAGGGGGGGTGGAGGAAAAGGGATAACAGACGGGTATACAGAAAGCGCTTCAAGTGAATCAGTGACTTGTATTTCTTAAGCTGGGTGGTAGGTATGTGACCTTGCATTATGTATAATCGTATCTTTTTATATATCTGAAATGTTTTGCAATTAGAAAAAGTTGAGCACATGTCCTGGCTCTTGCCCTTCCTTCCCCCAAGCCCCATTCCACAGTCTCTAATTGACCACAGGGAGTAGAGCGAGGCATTTAGGCAGCTGTCCTGGAAGAGGGGTGTGCTGGTAGACCGTGTGGAGAGAGGGAATGCTGTCGTCTTGTTCCCATCCTTTCAAGCCCAGTCCTTCCTCTGAAGAAGCTATTTCCATACATGAAATCCCCCCTCCCACATTTAGCGGTCCCCTGGTACTAATTGGCATTCTGCTAATTAGCCTCATTGTCAGCACTAAGTGCCTCTTTCCCTAGGGTACCATTACCTCATTAACTGTGGAGTGGGGTGGAGGCAGCGCTGCTGGGGCTGGCCCAGGGCTGGGGCTCGGTGGGCTTCTGATTCACACTGTCCGTCTATCTTCCCCTCCCTCCACACGTCAGTCCTGAGTTTCTTAAATGGAGGCCACCCCAGTGCAGGGAAGAGAGTAGTGGGCTTGGAATTGGAAGAGTTGGCTCTAGACCAGCGATTTTCAACCTTTTTCATCTCATGGCACACATAAACTAAATACTAAAATTCTGCAGCCCACCAAAAATTACATTTTTTGCCAATCTGACAAAAAAATAGGTATAATTTTGATTGATTCACCCAGACAGCTTTTGTTGTATTGGCTGTTGTCATTTTTTATTTGACAATCTAAGGGTTTTCCCTTAGTGCCCCTGACTAAATAATCAGGTATTGCATGTTGTAATATCTCTTGTGGCACACCGGTTTAAAATCGCTGCTCTAGACCCAGGTTAAAGAAAGTGGATTCAGCCTCCCAAGGTGGGTGGGAGGCACCGAGGGCGACTGGGCCTATGTAAAATGTTCATTCTTCGCCCAGGGGTACTACAATTTGTCTCATTTTTAATACATTAATTTCATGTCTGGTCTCTCTAAGTTTTAATTAAGGACACACACACATGCACACACACAGAAGTGGCAAAAGTAGGTTAATAACAACAATTAATAATACAATAATTAACAAATAATAATAGTCCTTGGGTGGGTAGCTCAGTTAGTTTGAGCATTGTCCTGACATGCCAAGGTTGTGGGTTTGATCCCTGGCCAGGACACATGCAGAAGTCAAGCAATGAATGCTTGAATGGGTGGGACACCCAATCGATGTTTTCCTCTCTCTCTTTCATCAATAAAAAGAAATAATACAAGAATATGCCCTGGCTGGTGTGGCCCAGTGGATTGAGTGCTGGCCTGTGAACCAAAAGGTCACTGGTTTGATTCCCAGCCAGGGCACATGCCTGGGTTGCAGGCCAGGCCCCCAGAAGGGGGCATGTGAGAGGCAACCACACATTGATGTTTCTCTCCCTCTTTCCCTCTGTCTAAAAAATAAATAAAATCTTGAAAAAAATACAAGAATAAACTCTGTGTTTCATATACTCAGCACTGTAAACCCACTTTTGCCAACCCCTGTATATATAAAAGTAGAGAATTAAGATAACGAAGCCTCACACATCTGCCAAATCTGTACTCCAGCTTTGGTAATTATCAGCAGGGCTCCAATCTTGTTTTCCTCTCCCCCAGATTAACTGCCTCTTGAGGTTCGGATGGCCATTTATCCTATCACTGTGATCTTCATTTGCTCATTCAATGATTCTGTATCTCTTAATTGAACACTGCCTCTGAGTCAGGCATTAGTAAGTTTATTGAGGACCTAGTATATGTCAAGTGCTTTTCATACCTAATTTTATACTACCCTCCCTGTTACTGTCTCCACTTTATCTCTATTTTATAGATGATAGACTTGAGCCTCATAGAAATTTAATGATTACCAAAGCACTAACTTCAAATTCTTTGTTTTTTCCTACTATCCCATGGTCTTGACCTTGAATTACTATACATCACAGTACCTACCCAGACAACAGAGGCCTTCATGCCTTCAATCACTTACGTATTACGGAACCACTAGTCGGTGCCAGGCCCTGTGCCTAACACAACTGACAATTCCTGTCTTTAAGGAGACTCAGTAGATATTTAGGATTCAATGAGCTAAATGTTACCATGGGTTTTAAACCAGGCAAAAACAGAAGAGTCAAACTCAATCTTAGTGAATCAAGGAAGGCTTCATGGAGAAGGTTTAGGACAAAACATGTAGGACATGTAGGACGAAACGAGTAGAACAAAACGAAGGGCAGCAGGCATGCTTAGAATATTCCAGGGAGAACAAACAGAAGTGCAAAGGCTAGAGGAGGGTCTGTTGAGTTCTGAGGACTAATTTTAATATGGCTAGACTATATGGGGTTCAATGGTGGAATACTGACAAACAAGTCAGGAGAAGCAGGCAGAATCTTGAAGTGTCTTTGATGTCACACTTTAAATCCTACTCAAAAGACAGTAGGGGGTCAGGGAAGGGTCTTAAATAGGAGAGTGACACCAGATTTGAGTTTTAGAAAAATCGCTATGGGTATGGGGAATTGATTTAAGGGGGTTGGACAGGGAGGCCGAATAGGAGGCTGATAAGAATAACGGAGGTGAGTAGGGATTGTGGCTTGCACAAAGACAATGGCAAAGTAAATAGGCAGGCAGGGGAGCAAGATTGGATGCCATCTGAAAGTACTAAGGAGAAGGATCCTGAAGGGAGGGTATTAGCCCCTTTCCAAGGTCTTTTCATTCAAACTCTCCTGAAAGATGTTTTCATTAAGGCTGGTGGTGGGGTCTTGCAGAGATAGTATTGTTTTTGGAAGTGATCTTGAAGATCAGCCTTCTCCCTCAACATCACAGCAAAAGGCCCAGAGAAGCAAAGCAACTTGCTCAAGGTCACACAGTATGCCAGTGGCAGAACATGACTCCTTATCCTTTATCTAGCATTACCTGGCCTCCAGGGAGGCTAATGGCTGAGGGTGCTATGCCAACACGGGTAGACCTAAGGTGACCCAAGCAAGATGTGGAGGGGTTAGACAGATTCCTCCTTCTCCTCTCCATCTCACGCTGCCACCCTTTCCCCCACACGTGGCTCCAGTGATCAGTCAATGAATAATTGTTGAAACAATTCCTTTGTGCAGCACAAGCGGTTTCGGAGAATAAGGTCTTCTGTAAGACTACCTACCTGTCTTGAGATCTCAGATCCCCTGCTCATCACTCCCCTCTCCAGCTACGGAAGGGGTTAAAGGGCAATCCTGAGGCAGCCAGTCCCACCCACTGCACTCCCCAACTCCTTTGTGGCTTCTCCAGCCAAGTTCTCATTGAGGCCCCTCCTTCAGCGGCTCCACTGTTGCCATGGCAATTAGGTGGGTGGACAGCCCATCCTATCTAGAGGCCACCCAACCCTCGCGTGGGGAGTTACCATAACAACCCCCCTAGTACTAGAGGGGGTTGGGTTCCTCCTCCTTCTTCTGCAAATAGAGAGGTGGGTGGTTTGATTGGCAGCTGGGCACACGAAAGAGGAGGGAAAGGGAAGGAAAGGCGTCAAAGGAGAACTAAGAAGAAACGGGGGAGAGAAAGAGTATAAAATAGGGGAAGGAAAGGAAATGCATTTGCGCACGCGCAACAGCTGGTGGGCGCGCCCCACGGCCTCCTCGGCCGACGCCCACTTCTTTCGAGTCAGGCTCCCGCGGTCGCTCGGTCCTCACGCGCGCCTTTCTTTATTTCTCCTGCGCCTGCGCGCAGGTGTCGGTGCCTAGGGGGAGGGGGAACCCTACGCGTTCGCGTCACGTTCTCTCGTCTACCCACCCGGCGCGCCGCCACTCTGCGCCTGCGCAGGAGAGTCGGGAGGCTCGGGTTGCAGGCTCCCGGGCTGTAGCTCCTGTCAGCTCGTGGGTCGGTCTTCCTGCCGGCCCTCCCCCTCCCCGGTGGTGTCCGCCCCTAGGATCCCCCGATGGGGGAGAAGTGGCGACGGCGGCAGCGGAGTAGCGGAGCAGGAGCGTGAGCGGCCCCGGGGCCCGATTCCCCGTGGAGGCCATGGGCGACCCAGCCCCCGCCCGCAGCCTGGACGACATCGACCTGTCCGCCCTGCGGGTGAGCGCGCCGCCCCCAGCTTCGCCCTGGTTCTTGTTCTTGCCGCAGGGGAGCGGGTTGGCTGCACGCCTCACGTGCTCCCCGGGGCCCCCTACTGCAGCCCGCCAGGTCCTTCGGCGACCCCCGCCCCTTCTCCGGGTGCCCACCGCGGCTGGGCCCCCGCCCTCCGCTCTTCTCTCTCCACTTGCTGCAAATTCTGGGAGCCAGTTCAGTCCCCACCCTTGGTGCCCCGCCCCCACACTTCCCTGCCACCTCTACCTTTGGCTAAGGTTCCGGACCCCCTTCTCCAAGATGTTTGATGGTCACCCTCTAGTTCCCCTAAACTTAAGCCTATCACCTGCAGAATCTTTATTATGGTGCCCCCTTCCCCCCACGCCCTTACCCTTGCTTAGGTCTTTTTCCTCCCCCTCCTTTCTCTTTCTCGAATTTTGACTTTGCAACTGTCTTGACAAGCTTCCCCCTCATCAACCTTTCTCCTTCTCGGCTACCCCTGAATTGCATCTCTACCCGATCGGAATTTTAGCCTCCCATCTTCACCCCACACCTTCTTCCGTCGCCCTCATCCCCCTGTTCAGCTCTCCCTTAGCCCTTCTCTTGTGTTTCAAGTGCAGCAGTCCAGAACCAGGCATTTCCGGTCTCGGGGTCCCTGAATATTATATTACCAACTCTGCAGCAGTGTGGGGCTGGGAGGAAAGACAAGTGCACTGGGGGAGGAGGGAAAGCATTTATTCTCTTCAGAAACTCGAACATGGGCTGGGAGGAGGATGTTTGTGTATGTACACACAAAACACATGCTGTATGTGGTCAGAAAGAAGGTATGGAAAACCTGCTGGAGGGTGGAGGAGGTAATGGAGATCTCTTATGGAAGGGGCTAATTAGAAAAGGGATAAAAAGAAACTACTGCGGCAGAATTTCTTTGAAATATCTATTTATTGTTCTCTTGGGGCGCTTGCATGCCCTCATTCGGGAGCTTTCAGCAGCTTTTATGTGCTTTTCTTCGAGAGGGAGCTCTGACTTAAGGTGCAATTTAGTGATCTCAAGGTGAACACTCCAGACTGTCACCCAAGTGGTGTTTTGTCCTGTGTCCTTCCGGTTTTTCAACAGGCCTAGATGGAGAGCAGGATTTCCCGTCTCTGGGTTAGCTTCTCCTGAGGCCCCATATAAACTGTCTTCTGGCTTTGGAGTTAGCCAGGGAACGTGGCCAGTGTCAGGGAAAGGCGGTCAGCCACACAGGTGCCCCGGATATGACTGGAGGGGAGAGGGGAATTGAAGAGAGCAGAGTCATGTTGTTAATTGGGTTTCTCTAGGTGACACAGTTTTTCTCACCATTCAGGTCATAATTTGTTTGGTGCAGTGTTGGGCTAGGATACCTGACTTGCCGAAGATAAGGTTGCTGAGAAGGGAGTCTAGGTATTGAATTACCGTGTGTGTGTGTGTGTCTGTGTCTGTGTGTGTCTGTGTGTGTCTGTGTGTGCGGGTGGGGAGAGCGTGGAAATGCTTTCAGAGGGAGATTGGTAAAGTCAGTTTAAACTTCGATTCTCAAGTGAAGCCATTGGAGTTTAAGATGGTAATTCAGGCTCCCTTGATGTGCTCCCTGCTAGGATGAACCCCCACCTTTCCTTCCCACTGTGATTGTTAATTAACTGGCCGCAGGTTCTGTGGCTGTGGTGACTGTAACACAACGAAAAAGGGGTGCATCCAAACCATGACCTTTGATTTAAACCTTATGGGACTCTGCTGGAGCTTCTGTTTCCCTTTAGCCTCCTCTGCTAGTTTGGCCTGGATCCTCAGCCTGGGATTTCCAGCAATTCTGCAAACACCCTTTGACCTTGGTTGTGGTATTTCCCTTCTGGACTTTTCTGTTTGAAGCAGTGTTAGCCTCCTTCCTCAATCGCCTCCTGCCTTATTCTCCTCTCCTACTACCGAGAAGCCTGCAGACCTGTTCCCTAGCACTTGTCTTTCCTGCCTCAGGCTTCTTAAGAAAGCATTCTTCCCCGCCCCCCCTCAAGTACCACCCCAGTACTCCAGGACTTAAGGGAAGGCTGTGCTTTCTTTGAAATGGGGCTGGAGAGGGCCTGCTTCCGCTTTGCTGTGGACCTTTCCTGAGTGCTTGGCCCCTCTGCTGCACCCCAGAGAGCTGCTGTGACACTGTGGAGCAGCTAGCTCAGTCATCTCTGGTTCTGTTCCTGTGTTTTCCAGTGAGAAATCGCTAACCTGGAGAATTAACAGCAAAGATGTTTCCCTTTACCCCATCTTGTGCTGGGGGCCTGGTGAGGGGGGTGGGAGAGGAATATATAAAGCATTTATTAGCGGGTCTTGAAGAGCCCAAATTGTCATTCTCCTCTTGTTTCAAGATAAGGCTTGATTTTCAACTGGTGATGAGAGTAATAGTCTGCTATTAGGGAAAGATTGAATTGCACTAATCTCTTAGTCGTGTGTGGGGAGGCCACTTTGTGACCACAGGCATACTTGACCTCTTTGAGGCTCCATCGCACCATCAGCACAGCAGAATAGGGTTTCATTCCTGAGTTCAAGTCCTGGCTTTCTCCCTGTAACTTTGGCCTTGCTCCTCCTTCTTTTCTTACGTGCTACAGATTTTGCGAAGAGCCTTACCCTCTCTAAGGCTCCGTTTTCTCATCTGTGTAAGTGAGGATAGTATAGCACTGAGCTCAGAGTCGCTGAGGGTTAATGAAATACTGTACACTCAGTACTTAGTCCAGTTTCTGGCACACAGTGACCATATGCTAGTCCTTATTGTTGTTCATTGTTATCAAATGGCAATCAGAGAAGCCTTCTAGGACAACCGTATCTAAAAGAGCACTCCCTCCCCTGCTTAGTATTTACATCAAATTTTATGTAGCATTCCCTCAGTCTGCTTTATTTTACTTCGTAGTATTTATCACCAGCTGACATATATATTTATTTCCATCGACCCTGACTGAAGTGTAAGTTCAGTGAAAGTTCTGTGACAATTTTGTCCATTTTGCATCCCCAGTGCCTGTACCAGTGTTTTGCACATAATGGGGGCTCGAGTGTTTGTTGAATAAATGCATGTTATAATAAGTGAGAGCTCTTAGCACAATGCTTGCTTAGAGAAATCATCAACAAATGACACACTTGTTAGGCTTCCTCTTGCTCCTCTTTTATATATACACAATTAAGAATATTTCTCTTCCGAGTTGTTTTTGGAATCAGACCTTGTCTGGTGGTAAACAGAGTTCTGGAAGCCTCCTTCTGAGCGGTGCCCTTCAAGTAAAGTTAGGCTCATTCAAGAGAAAACTTGGGCCTCTTGTTTGAAACCTTCTCTGTGTCCGAGCTTGGTTACATTCCAGAAGAACCTTCTGACTTGGAACTCTTGGCTTCTCACAAAGGACAAGTGTCAGTGGAAGTGGACAGGACAGGGAGGGAGCAGACCCCAGGCTGGCCTCTTTCCTTTGCATCGCTCCCTTTGGTTGACCCACTTGATAGATCAAACAGCTTCTCTTCACTGTCCAACCAGCTGGAAGTTTTAGGCTGCAGTGTCCTTGAAACTGTGCAGCTGTGTGCAGTGTTGTTGTATTGAAATAATACCATGGAGCACAGTCAAGAGGGACTTGTTGCTGGGTAGTAGCGCTGACAGAAATGTTCTTTTTTCAATGATTTTGTGTTGTTGTGTTTGTTCTTCAGAGAAGTCTCTTCCTCTTCCTTGTTTCTTCATGAGGCTGGGGAGCCAGCACCACTTGGAAAGCTGGCAGTTCCGGGCACGGATTTCTAGGCTGCTGAGCAATGCAGGACTGCTACTGTGTTCCGATGTGCTAGCTGTCGAAATGTTGATGACAGATGCCCCAGGCAGGGGAATGGGAAGACTGACCTCCCACAGTCGAAGTAATGGCATTAAATAGTGACTCTTTTTCTTAGAAAACTGCAAATGAGGAGTGGTGCTGTTTGGGGAGCTCATGGCATTTGGAGTGAAGGGAAATGCTGCTTTGGCCAAATGATGGAAGGAGGGAAGGTTGCAGAGTTCTGCTGGAGCTAGGTGTTCAGCTATTCCCCGACTGAGAGAAGAGACACCACCATCCTTTATTCTGTGGGACGGGACAGATTGTCATAGCCCTTAGTGAGGAAAAGGGAGGTTTTGACAGTTAGGATAACAGTAAGAGGGGTTAGCAGGAGAGCCAGCGGGTAACCCCCACAAGCTTATCTCAGTAGCTCAGTTAACACTATGCTGCATAGAATCCTGATTCGGACCTGGCCTCCTCATTCCTTTCAGCTTTGGACTGTGTGCCTAAGACAGGGTGACTCAGCTTGCATGTGTAGAGTGTCCTCACTTGTCTGTCACCTTGGGGACAAGATGGCAGAAAGTGCGTAACCACTCTTTACAAGCTTGTACTCTAGCATAGGCCTGTAAACAAGGAATATGGCAACCTCACAACCCAGAAACATAAAACAGTTCCAGGACTGGAGAGCATCTTCAGAAGCCTCCAGAGATTCTTGTCTGACTATCATTCTGTCTCCCAAAGTCGTGCCAGAGGAAATTAAATAATACCCTCTCCTGCATCAGTCAGTCACCAATCACTGTCAGTCTGCAGAATTGAGAATTAGGTTCTAGGTACTATGGGAAGGATGTATATAATATTGTGCTTACTACTATACTAAACTGTTGAATCAGAGCTCTGGGAGCACCCACTTAAGACATGCCTTGCCCTGGCTGGTGTAGCTCAGTGGGTTGAGCGCAGGCCTGCAAACCAAAGGGTTGCTGGTTCGATTCCCAGGCAACCACACATTGATGTTTCTCACCCCTCTTTCTCCCTCCCTTCCCCTCTCTCTAAAAATAAATGAAATTTTAAAAAAAGTAAGAAAGAAGGAAAAAAATACCTTTGCACCCTGACTGGTGTGGCTCAGTTTGTTGGGCTTTATTCTGAAAAGCAAAAGGTTGCTGGTTTATTTCCTGGTCAGGGCACATGCCTGGGTTGTGAGTTCAGTCCCCAGTTGGGGCACACGCAAGACACAACCAGTCAATGTTTCTCTCCCTGTATTTCTTCCTCCCTTCCCCTGTCTCAAAAAAATAAATAATTAATTAATTAAATAAAAATTTTTTTTAAGAAATACTTTTGCTAGTGCAGGCTCCTCTTTTCTGAACTGTTAATTCTTCCTCAATATTTAACTACCTCGGAAGTAAGGAATTTCTTATTAAACCTGATTGCCATGAACTATGCTCATTTTCAGTTATCCTGTGGCCAGTCATTTTGAAATCTGATGTGCAGTCTTTTCCTTTCCCCAGCAACCACTTTATACCCCAACTCCCTCAGTCTTTTCCTTCCTAAGTTGAAGAACTAGAACAAGAAGTAATCAGGTTAGTAAGTCAACTCTCAGCGCATTTCTTGCACGCCCACAGAATACAGGAAGATACAAAGTCATTAACTTGGAGGAAGACTGGGACCCTGTGCACAGCCCACCTTCATTGTCTCCTCGCTCCAGCTCTTCCTGCCATTCCCCCGTCCAACCAGCTTGTTCTTGATTTGAGTCTGGGATTCTCCCATCACAGGAAGCTCCTCCAGAAAGTAATTGAAAAGGTACTTGAGGTTCCGTATAAAGGTAGGGAATGGTAGGAGGAAGGAGAGAAGAAAGGGATGGAATGATAGTGCCTCAGGAATTGCTGGAGATTTTGTCTAGTGGCCAGATAGCCTGAGGATGTACTTGCTAACTGTGGGAAGGATTTCCTATTCTGTGTGGGGAAGCATCTAGAACTAGGCTCAGAGGATACAAAACAGCCATGGTTTTCCTACAGTCTAGTAGTAGGGAGAGACATAATTAAAATAATTGTGTATAACACATATATATAATTGCAAACCATGGTAAGACTATAGCATAAAACTTTAGTATGCTGTGAATTCATATAACAAGAACTGTTTTTCTTTTTATAAGACAAAAATATTTGGTTGATTGATTGTGAGATAAGTAAATCACATATCAGAAAACCAGGCTGGCATTGCCATGGAAAGGGTAGATGGAGGTGAATCTAGACAGTAGGTAGAGGTTGGGGACGACCAGCATTGGGAGACCCCGGAATGGAGCCATTCTTAGGGTGGAGCATTTGGTCAGAAACCAAGGGCTTGGGCCCCGAGGATAGCATGGAGTTTCCAAGAGGATTTCTTCTGAGCCTTACTCTGGGACAAACAATAAAGTTTGTTTCCAAGGTTAAGGGTGTATGTATATGGAAAGGGCCTATGACTCATATGACCCTTATTTTTATTTAGTGGAGAGAGAATCCCTGAGTTTGCGGTCTGTGGACTCACATACTGCTCTGCAGAGGGTGGGTAGATGTGCTCATTGTCTAGAGAGTGCCTATGAAGGAGAAGAGTGTATCACTAGGTTTTTATTTTAAAACATTAAAAACGATTTTTTAAGATTTTTATTTATTTTTAGAGAGGGAAACGGGGAGAGAAAGAAATGGAGAGAAACAGCAGTGTGTGGTTGCCCCTCACATACCCCCTACTGGAGGCCTGGCCTGCAACCCAGGCCTGTGCGCTGACTGGAAACCGAACCGGTGGGTAACTCTTTGGTTCACAGGCCCATGCTCAATCCACTGAGCTATACCAGCCAGGGAGATTTTTAAACTTTTTTTTAGAGATTTTATTTATTTATTTATTTATCTTTAGAGAGGAAGGGAAGGAGAGAGGGAGAGAAATATCAATGTGTGGTTGCCTCTTGTGCATCCCCTGCTGGGAACTGGCTTGCAACCCAGTCATGCACCCTGACTGGGAATCAAACTGTGATCCTTTGGTTCACTGGCCTGCGCTCTTAAAACTTTTTTTTTTTTTTTAAATTTATGTATTTAGTCCTGGCTGGTGTAGCTCAGTGGATTGAGCGCCGGCCTATGAACCAAAGGATCGTGGTTTGATTCCCAGTCAGGGCACATTCCTGGGTTGCAGGCCAGTTCCCAGCAGGGGAGGCATGAGAGGCAACCATACATTGATATTTCTCTCCCTCTTTCCCTCTCTCCTTCCCTTTCCCTCTAATGATAAATAAATAAAATCTTTTAAGAAATTTTTTGTTATGTATTTATTTTCAGAGAGAGGGGGAGGGAGGGAGAAAGAGAGGAAGAGAAACATCCTTTGGTTGTTTGCATCCCCAGTGGAGGACCTGGCCCGCAACCCAGGCATGTGCCCTGACTGGGAATCAAACTGGCGACCTTTTGGTTCATTGGCTGGCACTCAATCCACTGAGCCACACTGGCCAGGGCTAGATTTTATTTTTAAATAAAAAATGTATATATTTAGGGTATGCAACATGATGTTTTGATACACATAGTGAAATGGTTACTGCAGTCAAGCTAATTAATATTCATCTCCTCACATAGTTACCTGGACTGTGTGTACCACCAGTTGTCATTAACCTGAGTGGTAGATAAATGGGAAGGTAGGTAAAGCTCACAGAAGGAAGTACACGTAGGCCCAGCTGTTGTAGTCTGTGGGAAGGGAACTCTTCCTAACATCAGATAGGTAATGTATATAAATAAAGGAGACTCTCAGTGTACACTGTGTGTAGGTAAGGGGTGAGTGGGGCGTGTAGGTGGAGTGTTACTGATTTTGCATGTCTGAAATGAGACAGTTGGGGAAGCCGCAGCCTTGGCCTTTTCTTGGAGGAGCGGCTTCAGTATCAGGGAGGTGGCAGCACAGAAGGCAGTGGGACAGGCTACGGGAAGTGTTTGGCGGCACAGCCTGTGGGAGGAGCCTTAGTGGCTGGAGAGAGATGAATGGAGGAATGGACTCTCTGCCAGAGAAAGATGGTGATGGTTGGGAAGGGGGGAGGTGAGAAGACCGTGACAGAGGAGGTAGTTCAGCCCTCAGACTCGTCTGGGACGTGCAGGTCCCCACAGCAGGACCGTCTTACAGGGCCGGAGGTGACAGGTGAAGCGCAGAACTTCTGCCATCCCAACCAGAACCCCCTCCACGCAGAGTCTGTGGCTGAGTCGGGCATGTGGCAGGGAATGCGCCCTGCCTTCCCTTTAGGATGGGAAGGCCTCCTTCAAGAAGGCCGGTCCTCGATTGGTCTCCTGAAGGATGACAGAAAATTCCTCACAGCTGGTCCTACCAGGAGCCATTTGAGGATGCGATCTGAGGGGCTCGCCATGGCGCCTGGAACCCCAGGTTTGGAGTTCCGTCTGAACAGCAGTCCTGCAGGGACGGGTTGAGGATGATCAGCAGGGGCTAAGTGAAGAAAATTCCACCTCCTTCAAGAGTCACCTCAACTTCTACTGTTTCCACGAAGCCTCCCCGGCTCTGCCAGCCCTTACTGTTCATGGTCTCCGCCTTCTCACAGACCTTACAGTTTAGCACTTGGTTATATATTGCCTCATATTGAACACTATTTTGTGGTCTCGTTTTTCCTGTCACCTCTGTACGTATAGGAACAAAGATCTGTGCTTTCCATTGACCCCTCACAGTGCCTCCAAAAATGCCAGGCACATAGTAGGGGTTCAGAAGTTACTGGCTCGGACAGAGACATGGACCTAAATATTCCTGTGACTTGTCCTTTCCTACTAGATTCACTCCGCCAGCACCACAGCATGCCGTTTGTACGCCGGGCACGGTGCCGCAGAGGACAGTCTAGGCGCTCACCCCGTGTTTCTCAATTCGGGTGGCACTGCCTTCAGAGGATGTTTGGAAATGTTGGGGAGGGAGGTTTAATTATCACTGTGTCTTGGAAGCACTAATAGCATTTAGTATTTGGGGGTCAGGGACGTTAACCATCCTGCAGTGTCTGGACCGCACAGTAAAAATGGTTGGGTTTTGCCCTGGCTGGTGTAGCTCAGTGGATTGAGCACGGGCCTGCGAACCAAAGGATCACGGTTCGATTCCCAGTCAGGGCACATGCCTGGGTTGCAGGCCAGTTCCCAGCAGGGGACCCATGAGAGGCAACCATACATTGATATTTCTCTCCCTCTCTCCTTCCCTTCCCCTCTAAAGATAAACAAATAAAATTAAAAAAAAATGGTTGGGTTTTTTTTTTCACCCAAATTTCCAATAATGCCTCTTGTGAACTTGTTATAGACAAGGGAAAGGTCAGGTGAAGGACTGGACAGATTTCTTCCATAAAGTCGGAAAGAAGTTCCTAAGTCAGCTTTTACCACTTTCTGGGTGGGGAGAGGAATGTAGGCTTTAAATTATTTTTGTGCATGGCATATATCTCATATAACAGCTTTTATTTGTCTGTCAGCACACCTAAGGAGGTAAAATGGGCCTGTTCTATGCCAGACTGTAAGGTTTTCCTGTTCTCTTTACCACCCACCCACTCTTTCTTTGAAGGCACATTTATAAGAAAGTGGCTGAAGCGTGTAGTACTTGGTTTTTCATTGTCAGTGGCTCAGAAAAGAGTCTTCAGGAGAACAGTTGGACGGGGGGCACCGCACAGCCTGAGCAGCATGAGGCAGAGACAGGCGTGTGCTCGCAGTGGGAGGGGCAGCACCTTGGTCTCCTTCCTTGGGACCTTCATCCTATGATGGTCAGCTTGAAGACAGAGCTCTCATGAGTTAGTGTCGTCACTCAGATTTCAGGAGAATAACCAGAGGGTAGAAGACAACTTGCCTCGTGGATTCCTTGGAGAAGAATAGCTTTGCGGGTGGCTGAGTGGCAGGGAGTAGAGCCGCTGGTAGAGACGAGTTGACGAAGCTGGCCATTCACTTCCCGCTGTCACCTAGCTAATTAGGAGAGCAGAATTGGTGGGCTCGCTGTCACCTAGCTAATTGGTGGGCTCTTGATCTTCGTCTAGCTGGGGTTTGGAGAAGCTGGAGAAAGTCCCTGTAACCATAACAAGGTTATTTCGCAGCATGGATACTGCCTTGTAGTCTGTGGTGTTCGGGGGACAGGCCACACGCGGCTCAGAAGTTTGTCAGTTTCTTGATCTCTTTAGACCTGTAGTGAGCCCTTGGTTTCTCTTCCTTCAGTTCAGAACAAAGATTGCTCTGATACCAGTCATTTGCATTTTAATGTGTATTCATTTCAGAAGGAGTTTTGGGATTGGAGTGGGGATAATAACGAACACTTATTAGCAGTAGGCCCTCTCCTTATGTAATCTCATTATCTCTCACAATAACTTTGAGTTAGACGATATTATTGTCACTTTCAAGATGAAGAAATCAAGGCTTATAGAATTTGGGAGTTAAATAACTTGCCTAAGGTCGTACAGCCAGTAAGTGGCAGAGCCCATGTTCAGACTCAGACTCCAGAACCTGAGCTGGTCACCCTCTGCTGCTGGCGGCCTGCTCCCAGGGGTCACGATATAGGTATGGCCCTCACCGAGGGGAGGACGGTGTGTAGCCGACATCCAGGGGTGTCCAACCTTTTGGCGTCTCTGCTGGAAGAAGGAGGGCTGTCTTGGGCCACACATTAAATACATTGCGACACGTAGTCACAAAATAATCTCGTCATGTTTTAAATAAATTTTCGGTTTTGTGTTGGGCCGCAGGTTGGACACCCCCATCTAGACTGTGCTTTGAGCAATATTCTTTGCTCCTCCTTTCATTGAAAATGTGTGACCTGTGGCAAACAGGCTTTGTGGGCTTAGGTCTGCTGCACCATCCATATTGTTTCTGTGGTATTTGGAGACTTGGAATGAGGCTTGTTTCATGGGTTGGAGACAGCCTGTGTGAGAAATAGTTTTGACCTTTCAAGAGCACATGCTCTAGATCTGTGTTTTGGTAGAAGACAGGTTTTATTCATGTACATGGGACATTTTCTGAGAAGAGGGAGTACGTGACTTTAGCCTGAGCCATTGGGGGCCGCTGGAGGGTTGGCACTGGGGGGCACGTGCTGGGGCTGGTGTCCAGGACTGAGAGAGATTTCTGGTTGTTGGGCTGCCTGGCAGAGCACTTTGATGACAGGAAAGGAAAGACGTGCAAAAGAATTCAGATTTACACTGGAGGAGAGAGAGTTGAGTGATTCAGAAGAAGGCCTGTTCTTCAGAAGGACGAGGAGAAGGCAGTCTCACTCTCCTTTAAAAAAAAGAAATCTTTCTTATTAGGGTTAAATATACACAACCTAATATTTACCATTTTAGCCATTTTAAGTGTACTATTCAGTGATATTACATACACTCACACTGTTGTGCAGCCGTCACCACCGTCCATCTCCAGAACTTTTCATCGTCCCAGCCAAACTGGACATCTCACACACAGCCTCTCCGCGCTCCCCTCCTCCAGCCCTTGGCAGCCACCGTTCCACATCCCCTCCCTTTTGTGTGTGCGGAGTTGAGCAGAGGGCCTGATACAACAGGTGCTTAATATTTGTTGAGTCAGGCGGCGTGATCTGTCTCGGAAGTCCATGTGTCATCAGCCAACCCAGAACACTCCCCACCCCTCCTGGCTCCATTGCGAGGCGATTGGCCTCTGAGAGGGATTTTAAATGGAATGGCTGCGTGGAATCACAGGAGGATTAAGCAGTGGGAAGAAGTTAAGGGTTTGTCTCCCCTTGTTCAGCTCCTTCGCCATCTCCCATCTGTGCCCTGCTCTCTGGTTCTGTTGTACATTCAGCATCTTGCCTATTGTCAGCTCTTCTCATCCTGGCGGTCTGGTGGGTGGGTGCTAGAGGAAGTTGGAAAGAAGGTCATTTAGGAGGTGAAGATAACAAAAAATGTAGTAGCATTTCTGCATTTGTGTGTGAGGGCTATATGCGTTAAGAGCCCTTCTCCCTGGTAGTAGAAGAGAATCACCGTTAGATGACTACCTAGGTGCTGGTCGAGTGTCGGTGCTTCCTGTGTTCTTCCTTTCCAAGGGGCAGCCAGTGGTACATCTCTGGCTGGAAGCTTTATTAAACGCACACGTATTCGTGTATTGTTGGGAACCATTGTAGGTTGCAAAAGCTCGCCTGTAGGTAACATCAAGTAAAGGCAGAATAGGTTTTTAGTGCCAAGCAGTGTGAGCTTGGATGCTTCTCTCCTGTAGGATGATGGGTCATGGGAAATGCCCAAATTCTTAATGTGCGGAAGGAGGCGGTTAACTGCTAAAGATGTTTTGGGGAAACCATGGGTAGGTAGTCTTTTAGGTCCCTTTGGTGTTCCCTTCTGACCTTCAAACCTGCACATTTTAGAGCTGGGTCAGGCTCCATATCCCTCTGTAATGTCCAGACCCAAAGCATGACCTAGAATTGAGTTAGATTTCTTTTTTTAAATATAGTTTATTGATTATGCTATTACAATTGTCCCATTTTCCCCCATTAATTCCCCTCCACCCTGCACCTCCTCCCACCAGCACGCCGCCTTCATTCATGCCCATGGGTCGTACATATAAGTTCTTTGGCTTCTCGATTTTCCATACAGTTCTTAACCTCCCCCTGTCTGTTTTGTACTTAACCATTTGTGCTTCTTGCTCCCTGTACCTTTTCCCCCATTCTCCTCCCTCTCCACTGATAACTCTCCATGTGATCTCCATTTCTCTGATTCTGTTCCTGTTCTAGTTGTTTGCTTAGTTTATTTTTGTTTTTAGGTTGGGTTGTGGACAGCTGTGAGTTCGTTGTCATTTTACTGTTTGTAGTTTTAATCATCTTTTTCTTAGATAAGTCCCTTGAATATTTCCTAGCACAAGGGTTTGGTAATGATGAACTCCTTTAACTTGACCTTGTCTGGGAAGCACTTTGTGTGCCCTTCCTTTCTAAATGATAGCTTTGCTGGATAGAGTAATCTTGGATGTAGGTCCTTGCCTTTCATGACTTTGAATACTTCTTTCCAGCCCCTTCTTGCTCACAGGTTTCATTTGAAAAATCAGCCGATAGCCTGATGGGAACTCTTTTGTAGGTAACTGTCTCCTTTTCTCTTGCTGCTTTTAAGATTCTCTCCCTATCTTTAATCTTAGAGAATATAATTACGATGTGCCTTGGTGTGTGCTTCCTTGGGTCCAACTTCTTTGGGACTCTCTGAGCTTCCTGGACTTCCTAGAAGTCTATTTCCTTTGCTATACTGGGGAAGTTCTCCTTCATTATGTTTTCAAATAAGTTTTCAATTTCTTGCTCTTCCTCTTCTCCTGGAACCCCTATGATTCAGATGTTGGAATGTTTAAAGTTGTCCTGGAGGTTCCTAAGCCTCTTCTCATTTTTTTGAATTCTTGTTTCTTCATTCTGTTCCTGTTGAATGTTTACTTCTTCCTTCTGTTAGATTTCTTAGACCAATTCATTAGCCTGCCTGGCCTCCTCACTTTCCTTTGTCCACACCATTTATAGTTGTTTCATTGACCTTCATGGGGCAAGAGAGAAAAAGGAAGGAAAGACAGACTTGGCTCTCAAGTCGCCCACCCACGGAGGAAGGCAGGAGAGCCCCATGTTGCAGAGAGGCCTGTCTTCCAGGTCAGAGTCCAGGCCACAGTGGCCTTGAGCTGGTAGGAAGGCGGCGGCAACCTAGGGCCCCCCGATCGGGGCTCTGCCCCTAGATCACCACTTCTTGTGTTGGATCCCAAGGACTGAGGGACAGTGAGGACTGGTAGTGTTTTTCCCTGTCTCCTATGCACCACAAAGGAGGCTACACATATTTAGTGTTCTCTTCTGCAGGGTCTGCCCAGTACTGCATGGCCCTTCACACCACAGTCCCTCTCACTGCACACTAAAGCCTACTTTTCTCTTAGATTGAACCTAAACATCTTCGAGTGCCTACTATGTGGGACGCTCTGTTCACAACACTGACTTAAACATCTGAATATCAGATGTGTGATTTGTCATGTAGTATATGTAAGCAAGGTGCACTTACGGGGTGGTGGTCACGTGTGTGAATTGGGGTTGATTGTATTCCTCGGACTTGCCTGTTTTACCAAACTGGTGTTCAGAGTTTGAATGCACTAATGCTCCTCTTCCTCACTCCTAGAAACACTGCATTCCGTAGGTGTTATCCTACAGTATGGCATTATGCACTGCCTGCGTGTGAGTATCACCAGTACTAATAAAAATAAAAAGGGATTTAAGTGCCTGTGTTTAAAACAGAGGATCCATGGGCCATCTTTCTTTCATTCATTCATTTATAGAATTTATTGGTTGGCACTGGTTCGCGAAACCATACAGGTTTCAAGTGTACAATTCAGGAAAACACCCTCTGCACGCTCCGTCACGTGCCCACAGCCCCACCCAAAGCCTCTTGGTCCCCATTCCCCCGCACTTCGCCCACCTTTGCCTTCCTCCCCACCCCCTTTTCCTCTGGCTGTCACCACAGTGTTGTCTGTTTCTCCGTGTGTTTGTTTTTTTTTAAATCCTTACCTGAGGACATGCTTATCGATTTTAGAGAGAGAAAAGGGGAGAGAAACATCAATGTGAGAGAGAAATGTCAATCAGTTGCCTCTCGTATGCACCGTGGCTAGGCACCAAACCTGCAACCTAGCCCTGTGCCCTGATCAGAAATCAAACCGGAGACCATTCGGTGTATGGAATGATGCCCCGGGCAACTGAGCCACACCAGCCAAGGGCTATGTGTTACTTGTGTATATATTTTTTTGCTTAATCCCTTTACCGTCTTTCATGCAGTTCCCCAGTCCCCCTACCTTCTGACAGCTGTCAGTCTGTTCCATATGTCCATGCCTCTGTTTTGTTCATTAGTTTATTTTGTTCATTAGATTCCACGTATAAGTGAAATTATTCATCTTACATTTTTAAGGTGCCCGCAGTAGGTCAGGGTCTCAGAGCTGGTTAGGTCTGACTTCCACTCTGCTGCATTACCCAATCCTCACCAGAAACAAAGGGCTCCCGTGTATTCCGTCAGCCTGGGGTCCAAGGTGCATTCTGTGCAGACGAGGTGTGCGCGGAATAATGAGTGCCCGGCTGCTCTGCAGATCCCCTCCCCTGGCCTCCTGCCTTCCTCAGACTGGGGAAAAGTGACAGTCCTCAGAGCGCTCCCAGCTGGCGGCCTACTGACCGGAGGGGCTCTTGGAGCTTAGGCAATGTGATACACGGAGTGAGTCTGGCACTGGGGCCGGGGAGACCCGGGAGACCTGGTTCTAGTTTCAGTCCCATCTCTAGTTTACAGGATGAGTGTCGTTTCTCCGGGACTTGGTTTCCTCACTTGCAGAAGGGGAGGACAAGAGCACTGGCTCTTCATCGCAGGCTCAGTCAGAATCACCTGGGTAGCTTTTTAACCTACGCAGACACCCAGGCCTTGCCCCTGGAGGTGAGTCAGTCACTCAGGGTGGGGCCCTGGTGTTTGTGTTGTCCCAGGTGATCTGGTGCAGGTTTCCTTCCAGAACTACTGGACCAAATGATCCCTGAGGTTTTTCAAGACCCAGGAGTCCACTCCTGCTGTCTTTCCTCTCTGCTTTCCTGAAAATCTTTGCGTGCCCTCTGTATGGGAAGCTCTATTCACAACACTGACTTAAACATCTGACTCTCAGATGTGTGATTTGCCATGTAGGATGCGTAAGCAAGGTGCATCTATGGGGTATGAAGCCGGCAGAGGAGGAGCTGAGAAAAGGGGATACTGGGGGAGAAGGCCGGTCAGGGTTGGGTAACTGAGGATGACGTCTCTGAGCTGGTCTGGGAAACAGCAGCACCTACTATGTAAAGACCTGGCTGTGGTGGTAAACTTGGGGTGTGGGACTGGGCATCTGGGGAGGGCACAAGAAAAGGGGAAGGCTCAGGCCCTGGCTGGGTAGCTCAGTTGGTTAGTGTTATCCTGATACACCAAGGTTTCAGGTTTGATGTCCAGTCTGGGCACATCTAAGCATCAGCCAGTGAATGCGTGAATAAGTGGAACAACAAATCGATGCTTTGCTTTGCTTTGCTTTGCTTTGCTTTGCTTTGCTTTGCTTTGCTACTCTTTTGTTCTCTTCCCTCTCTCTTCCCCTTTCCTCTCATTAAAAATCAATTTTTTGAAAAAGAGGAAGTTTCAGGAAAAAGGTCTAAAGGACTGTTTGAAATATGAACTTCAGAATATGTGCGCTATAGAGACTGTTTCCTGAGTCTCCTAGTGCCGAGTGGAGAGGAATCAGACCAGGTGAGGATTGATGTGGAAAGAAAGAGACTTTTTACTTTAGTTTTACAGGTAGGGAGGGGCCAGAAGGATAGGACCTTTCCCATCATCACTCACCCCCAAAAGCATAGCCCTTGGAGACAAGCTTTAACTCAAATCCCAGTTCTCTCATTTAATGTGTGACCTCTGATAAGGTCCTTCCTACCCCCATGCCTCATTTTCATCATTTGTCAAGTGAAGATAACAAGGCCCACCTAACACAACTGTTTCGAGGGTTAAATAGAAGTGTGGGTCTGGTAATTGCTCATTAGATAGGTGGTAGCTGCCTGATTTCTTTTATGAAAGAAAGTGCCCAGAAAGGGTGTCTCCTGGGGTTCTGTTAATATCCCTCTCCTGTGTTTTGTTCGAGAAAGAGAAAACCACCCAGTCTATTGAGTTCTGTCTTAATGGCTGTGGGTGGGTGAGTCACTGAGCCCCTAGGTGTGGGCATAGAATTTCATGAGTCTGGCTTCCCTTTCTCTGAGTCTTCCAACATCTGAAAGTCTTCCAGCTTTGCTGGAAGAAAGAGCAACTTCAAAATCTAATACCTGAACTTGAAACTCCTGTTTGCCCTGCCCCCTGAGTCAGGAATTCCAGCAGTAGCTAGGCAGTCACTCTGGCCCTGCTTACCTTTACCCTTTTGTGTAAAGGCTCTCTGGACCCACCCAAGAGGAAGCATGGAGCCTCAGGGGAAAAAAGCCTGTGCCTCACCCTTGGGAACATTCTGAGGTGTGGTTTTTTTTAAAGATCTTATTTATTTTTAGAAAGAGGGGAAAGGGGGAAGGAAGAGAGGGAGAGAAATATCGATGCGTGGCTGCCCCCCATGTGCCCCCCACCGGGGACCAGCCCCAACCCAGGCATGTGCCCTGACCTGGGAATCCTACCCGGTGACCCCCTGGCTCACAGCCCAAGTTCAATCCACTGAGCCACAACACCCAGGGCTCTGATGTGTTCGGGTGTGAGAGGACATTCACTTCGTCAGAAGGCAAAAGGCACAGATTCTTGGCAAAGTGGCTAGGGCCTCTGGGCTCCTCTCAAGGCCTTGCCTGGAGATTTAGGATTCTTTCCTGCCTCAGAAATTTGGGCCTTCCCTACTTCCTGACCTTTGCTTGCTCAACCATTGTCCTTTTGGTCTCAGCTTAAATATCACTTCCCCAGCAGGCCTTTTCTGGTTCCCTTCTTCCATTTTGACCTCCCTTTAATCTTTCCAGTGCCCTGCGTTTGTTTCTTCATAGTCTGTCGTAGTTGGATTGTGTAATTGTGTCATCATGTCCTTAATGTCTGCTTCCTGTAAACTCCACGAGGGAAGGGACCATTTCCATGTTCATCGCCGCCGTCTTAGTATCTAGCAGGCACTCGCTATCTGAACTGGCGCACTGGGTTCTAGAGTTGATGTGGAGGCGGGCAGGGAGGGTTTCTTAGAGAAAGGAGAGATGGACCTGGTGAAAAGTTGGCTGCGCATGTTTACTCCATCCTGCCGGCCAGGAGGTTCCTCCTGTCTCACCTACGTCCTTGGGCTGTAATTTATTCTGAGTTGTTCCTTGGCGGGGCCAGAGAACATCTGGTCTCTACCCTTTGGAGACTAACCCTGGTCTTCCTTTCTAAGTCTGTGATTCTGACAGCTCTCCCTCTCCCTCTACCTGCGTTTCTGCCAAATGACTCACCTCTGTGCTCCCTACCCTTCCTTCCAGGTTCTCTTTTCACAGTCCTCTTGTCTTTCATAGCATTCTCTTCTAAGTTCTCTCTTATGGTGGCTGGTTGGCCTCCCATATGGAACTAGAAGCAGTACAGGGGTAACGCATGTCACGGGTTTCCTTGGTTGTAAAACTTCCCCAGTCTCTTGCCTTGGATTTCTGGACACCTGACTCGCACAGGAGGAGGTTGGCAATGAGGTATAATGATTTGTTTGTGCTACAATTAAAAACCAGCAGTAAGGAGCCTTATTATTATCCAGTCCCTGATTATTGTTGTCCTCCTCCGTGAACTTGCTGTCTGCCAGCCAGAATGAGCTTGGTGCCTTCCCTCCTTCCCTGCCTGCCTCTTCTTGCCCCCAGACTCTGCCTTTTCTTGCTCGCCCCAGTGTTGCTTCCCGGGGACTCCCCTCCTCCCTGTCCGTTTCAGCCCTACCTCCAAGCCATAGCATTTTTTCTTTCCCTTCTCTTTCACCCGCCCTCCTCGCAATTCTACTTTTTCATCTTGTTTCTTTTCTCCCGAGCTGCCACTTCTTTGCTCTAAATCCCAGCGACACCACTGGGCTTATTAGTAAATCCCTCCTTTTAAAAAAAAATATGTGAATGTCTTTTTTTTAAAAATTGGGATAACATTGGCCAATAACATTACATAAGTTTCAGGTGGTATATGACATTCTAATTTGATGTCTGTGTACGCTGTAGCGTGTTCACCACCAGAATCCTAGTTCCCAGCGGCAGTGTGTACTTGACCCCCTTTACCCATTTTGCCCTCCTCCCAGCTACTCTCCCCTCGAATACCACCAGAATCTGTTGTCTGTATCTGAGGTTTTTGTGTGTTTGTTTGTTTGTTTGTTTCCTTTTTGCCTTATATTCCACATATGAGTGAAAACATACAGGTTTTGTCTTTTTCTCTTTATTTCATTTAGCATAACCTCAGGATCTGTCCATGTTGTTGTGAATGGCCATATTTCGTCCTTTTTATGGCCGAGCAGCATTTCACTGTAGATGTACCACATCTCTCTCCGTTCATCACTGATGGGCATTTAGGTTTGACACAGTTTTTCCTTGCGCCATGGGAGGCAGTGTCTTCATAATGACTGCAAATTTGTACCACTTTATGGATTTCAAACTGCTTTATATCCATGAATTCTTGTGAGATGGGATTGGGTAGATCAGGAAAAGAAACTCAGAGTTGAAGTAATTTGCTGATTCACCTAAATTACACAAAAGTATTAGAACCACTGTCCAGGGCTTCTGATTCTTGAAGTATAAACACTAACCATTCCCTATCATTCCATTTTACTACACTCCTGGCTTGCTTTCTGCTAAAAAAAGAGGGAAAAGATCTATCTTTGAGTTCTCCTCTTAAAATGGTGACCCTTCCTATAAGTTGTCCTCAGAGGTAGGATGACCTTCTGTCCTCACCGAACCTGGCCTCTGCCCATGCTTTCTCATTTCCAGAATAATTAGCTCCTTTTCCCTCCAGGAAGCCTTCCCTTTGTCTGTTCTTGCCAGGTTGCTTCCTTACAGTCGTAGGGTCCTTATTAATGTTGCCATTTGTGGTTTTGCTAACAATATAAGAATTCCCTGCTTTAAGAAAGTTCACTTTCTAATGATACATATATACCAAGTATATAAATTATGGAGTGCTGATTCTCATGGCAAAAAAGATTCACTTTTATTCATTCATTCATTCATTCATTTTTATTGAATTTATTGGATGTCACTGGTTAACAAAATTATACAGGTTTTAGGTGCACAGTTCCACAACAAAAAGGATTCACTTTTAATAACTGCTTTAGTACATTGCTTTAAAGTGAATATTCATGGTTATTTTGAAAGAATAAAAGTAAACTCCAAACCCAGTGTTAGAAACCATTGTATTAAGGAGAAAGAAAGGTTTTTCTAGATAATACCAGGTTTGTTATGTCTGTATGTATACGTTCAGCCAACAGGTATGGAATGTGGCCCTGGCCACCAAGAACTTAGTCCAGCTGAGGAGACAATGAATCAGTCAATCAATAACTGCCGTGAAAGGGGGAGTACAGAGGACTGTGAGAGCAGATAGTCGGGGAAACTTCCTGAAGGAGGTGATGTCTACGTTGAGGCCTGGAAGGACGGGCGTGGGACGCTCAGGGAAAGAGGAGAGTTGGTGTGTTTGGAAGAGTGAGCAGCATGTGCCAAGACCCGGAAGTGAGAGAGGGCACGCACGGCACCGGAGAAGAACGGAAAGAAACCCGGTAGAGTGTAGTGCTTTAGCCCCTCGGCCTCGTCCCCAACCTAGCAGGGAAGAAAACGACCCCAACATGGGAACTGGCCAAGCTCCAGGCAAACTGTCCCTGGGAGAATCCGCCTTAAGCCAGTCAGATATGAGCCTGTGGAAGAACCTCTTTGGCCCACAGACGCAAATGGAGTCCAGTGGACAAAGCCAGGGGGTGGATCATGGGAAGCCTCCTCGGATTTGCCATCAGACTGAACAGCCTTGAGTTCTAGCTTCACCTCGATATGCTGAATACACTTAACTTCTCAGAGCCTTGGCTTTCTCGTCTGTGAGATGGAGTAATAATTTCCGCCTGGCCGCCCTACACTACAGGTGTGAA
>PVKM010012997.1:0-30871 GCA_004027735.1 Carollia perspicillata
TTCATATGGGTGGTGAACCTTTTGTGTTTACCAGGGCAGGGCAACCTAGTCCCCAGGTTGTGACACCGTCTGTGGGGGCAGGGTCAGAAAGGGAACAATGATGCCTGTTCTGTGCTCTCTCGGATTTGCATCCCCTCTGCTGCCTCCCCCCTGGGCACCCCTGGCACTGGCTCCCAGGTTGGTAGGCCTATGCACACTCCAGGATCCTGCAGTCTCCCCAACAACCTCTCCTTTGAGGCTGGTAGCCTCTCCTGGCACCTTTTCATTCGGTGTTTTAGGCTTTATTTCCCATCGCTGGGGCCCTGGGCTGTGCAGTCCATCTCACTGTCTATTGTTGCCTAGTTTATCAGCGCAAATGTGTGTCTGCAGTCAGCCAACTGCCCTTCGTGCCCTATGTGCTCTGCCCCTCTTCTCCCTACATGTGGAGTCTGCAAGCTCTGCGCCACCTACACTCCCCGGAGCTCCCAGGTCTAGCAGCCACTGCGTTTTCCTGCCCTGTTTCCTCTCTGCAGGCTGCTGACTCCGCCCCCTTACTGGTCTGTTGAATGGTTGTCGGACTTCCAAAGTTCAATTTTCTGTGTTCTGGTTGTGTTATTGTTTGTAAATATTTGTTGTCCTTAATCTTGGTTGTGAGAGGCGGTACAGGAGGTACAGTGTTTCCTCCTACGCCTCCATCTTGGCCAGAAGAAATTTAAATTTCAAAAATAAAAGCAATGAGAAACGTCAATGGTCAGAAATTGAATGGGACATTTGATTCATATTCTCAGTACTCATTTTCCTGATCAGTAATTGTAATAATAGTATATCCTCATACGTTGACTTGAAGGTGGAAAAAATTAATATATGTGAAATTTTAGGAATGTATTTCTAGTGATGAATGAAATTAGCTGAAGTCTTATATTAATTCATGTTTTGAATTCCAAGTAAAAATTAGATACTGTTAATAAGGAGCAGAAATATTTTTAATATTTACAGTATTTTCTGGATTGAAAATCTGTTTTCACATACATCAGTTCATTTGACTCTTATGGCAACTTCATAAAGATAATGATAATTTAAAACTCCAAATTTAAATCTAAGTGTCTACTTATTTATAAAGGTTAAGAGGGAACTATTTTTATGACTTATTCATAGTCAGGTAGGAGTGGACAACGTTTCGTTTCTGCCCTTTTAGGGATTTTTGGCCAGTGCACTGATTAAATTGGTCGTGGCCTGGAAACAACTGAAGTGTCGGTTCGATAGATGGTTGGATTTAGAAGGTGCGGCATATACACAGTGTTCTTATTGCACAGGCTGTTTCTTAAGTAACTTTAGCTCAGACTTATTAACACGCCAAGGTGACATTTTTGGGGCGGCAGTCTGCTCCTCTTCAGTCACTTGGTCACTATGAAAAGGCAGAACTTCAGGATGTTGGATGCAAATCTATGACACTTACATGCTGTGTGTTAACACAGATCAAAGGGACACCAGAACGTTAGAATTCATGGGGAAATTTTTTCAGCATACATTGAGAAGAACATACTTCTTCCTGCTTGGTTCCTAAGTATAATTAATTGATAACTCCAAAAATACTTCATCATTATATATTTGAGTATACACATGATTTTAAGTGTACACAGAATGGAGGACTGGTGCAGAGTTTGAGATAGAATAAAATCAGACGGTAGCTATGCAGATAATGCTGTAAACCGAATGGCTTAGTCACTGAATAAAAAGAAAACATAAAAATAAATAGCAAACATGATAATAATAATAAGAGGGTTTATTTTATCCATGAGTGTAAGCAACAAAGTAATAGCAGAAGAAATATTAAAGAAGGAGCCGATTTAGAAGCTTTATCCTTCAGGGTATATCTTAGTTTCTTAATTGTGTAAGTGTGAATGTGAGTGCATGCTTCCTTTTTCTGTACACACACTGACAAATACAGTATGCGTGCCTCATTTACTCACCTATCAAAGAAATTTCCTGAACGTTTACAGGGAGCACCACTATGGGAAAATTTCATCATTTAATAAGCTTTCTTTAGAAAGGGATCCTAACCTATTTTAACAAGTCAAATTACCAGTTAGTATGCCTGATTATTTTATTTGCCATAGAGCACACATTTTGTAGCCCACAGGATTAGAGGATCAGAGGCTATAGAATAGGTTTCTCAGAGTCTCAATCAAAAGTCAGAAGAAACAGAAAGGATTCTGGGATAAAATATTGCAAACATTCCTCCATATTGTTTCTGAGTCATTTTTACCCCCCCGAATTCATATGATGAAAGAGGCATAAGCATAGGTTTATTATTCTGTCTTGCCCAGGTCCCGCGTCCCTGCTGGTATTTCGTAATGGGCAACTGCACCAATTGTCTCTCCCTTCCAATTTTAAAGAATCAGATTTTCATATTTACATTTCAATGAAGCTGCAGTCTAAAAGCTGGATGCACAAAATGACTGTTATTCTAAAGCAATTGTTAGGATAATTTAAATAATAAAGGAAATTAATTATGCAAATGTCCAGCTATTCTCACCATTTAGCCTTGATGAGCTTCCTCAGAGACTATGAAAAGTTGCACATCTTTTCCTTTCTCCTTCAGTACCCTCTGAGAATCGCATTCACTGTGCTAAACTGCTCAATGAAAATGATAGCACACATTGTATAGAGAGATACCTAATTTATGAGCCTAACATACTTAAAAAAACAACATTGATATTAAGGGTGAAGGAATGGAGGTATAATTTTAACAACAGAAGATTAGTTTATATCTCATAATGATAATACGACAGTGCCTTTTTTTAGCACCTACCATAACTGGAAGGAAATTTAGAGATAATTATTGTATTCTACATCTTCACTTTAGATGGACAGGCTGATGTGTAGAATAGACTAAGTTGCATGCCTAAGGCCCTATCACTTGGTTAGCAACAGTGCCAAGCTATTTGACAGGGAGACCAGATAACTTGTCTGTATGTCATAGCATACTTTATACTGAGTGGAAAATTGCTTTATTTCTTCTTAAGCAGTGAAAATTCTAGGAGCTTTTATTTGGTGATTTAAGGAGACATTTTCCTGATTCTTAGTTTTACGTGAACCTAATAAAGAAAATCCTTCCATGATTTTCCTAGGCAATCCATAAATCTATTTCTGCATGTGCTGTAGTGGAATCCTGAGTCACAAAGTACTTTCTTGCATTTGTAAGATTCCTGTGAAAATCCTTAGCTATGACTAACGCATTCTTGAATTGGTCTGAGGGCAGTAGAGGAGATAACAGAGGTAGTAATTTTGAGCAGACTTAACACTTGAGAGTGATAGATAGGGGAGATAAGGAAAAAGGGGAGTGGAGGCAGTTTATTTTTGATTTATGATACGAGAAAACCTATTTCTTTTAAGAAGTTAGATTCTTTTAACAAACATGTATTGAACTCAGATCAGAAGCACACAGGGTCTTCTTAAAGTGAGTCAGAGAAGATCCTCCATTTAAGTTACGAGCAATGAATTGAGGGTATCAGGAAAAACATGAAGAAAAATGTTAACTGAGAGCACTCTGAAAAAACACTTAAAGAATATATGGCATATAATTAGTGCTGAGCAGAAACTCTCATTCACACATTGGAGGGCAGTAAGCCCTGTAGTAATGTCTGTGGGCTAAGACACAAGGAAAAGGAGGCATTTGCAGTAGGGCTTGAATAAATAGGTAGGGTTTTAACTAATACAATTTGCCAGAATGAACGCATGAAGGAAGCAGTACAAGGAAAATTAGGAAGGCAGAAAAAAAGAGCAGGCCTTTCATTAAGCAAGATTAGATATAATTCTGAAAAGAACTGCTATCTTATATTGACTATGAATGCTTATGTAAGAAATGTAAGTATGTCATCCCCTACCTGATAAGAATAACAAAGTGGCCCAGATTCTTGAGTCTGTTTGTTTTCATTTCCTCTGTAAATTGCCTTCATTTCAGAGTTGTACTTTTTAAAATAAAATAGACCTAACTACATAATAATGGTCTTTTGTATGTACATATTTTCTTTCTTTCCCACATTTCCTGTTCTTATATGTGTTACTGACATTTGCATCATTTATATCTCTAGAGACTAAGCATGGCCTGTAAATGTCCGTGTTTGCTTTGTGACAGCCTGCTGAATGTTAGTAGACTCACTATAAGGAAAGAAAATTAATACCATTTTACCAAAAGACAGAGCGTCTTGAGTAGAACAACAGTTATGAAAAATTGGGGAACAAAGCCCCAACCTAACAACAGGTACTGCTCTGTCTCTAAGCCTCACTTCTGAAGAAGTGTGGAAGTTAGTAAACAATATAATTTTATTTACAAAGTTCATATCAATAAACCCACTGAGTGCAATTTAAATGCTTAGAAATTTATCTAAATCATTAATATAGTTTTAAAACGTTTTGAATTCAACTTATATATCACCTTGCCATTTGACAATGGAATCGTTGACAAAGACTTTGTTTCATTCATTAATTAAATTGATTGCAATATTTTTGTAGTGACTATTCTGTTTATCTTGAGAATATTTAAGACAGTTTTTTGGCATTCAAGTTTTTTTTTTTCATGAAAATTATCACAAGCCCTACCAAAACCTTATCCCTTATAGATTTGTATAAATTACCTAATGTATGTAGATATGTGTTGATATAGGTATAGCTATCAACTGCTTGATATACATATATATAGAATGAAATATTGGTGTATTGGTATACATATGAAATATAATTTATACATACTGCTATATGTATATATAGGAAAATATACTTATGCACGCATATATATTTAAGTAGATATATAGATATGAAGCAGTTCCTTCTTCTCCCAGTTGCGCTTTCTGCAGTTTCAGTTACTTGTGGTCAACTGTGGTCCAAAAATATTACATGGAAAATTCCAAAAATAAGCAGTCCAATTATTTAAGATTCCCAAGCAATGACATTGTCTGCTCCTAGCATCTCGCTTTTGAAATCATCATGGCTTACTGATCCTTCTTCTGATGTATTCTGGTGTAACCCAGCCCACATCACAATACCTATGCCATTCACCTCACTTCATCTCATCACAGTTACTGCATCTCACATCATCACATGAAAAGTGATGAATACAGTATAACAAGTTATTGAGAGTGTTCACATAACTTGTATTCCAGTATGTTATTTTAATTGTTCTATTTTATAATAGCTATTGTCGTTATTCTCTTACTGTGCCTAATTCATTAATTAAACTTTACCACAGGTGATGTGTGTATGTGTGGGAAGAAACATAGTATATACAGAATTTGTACTGTTTGTGACTTCAGGCATCCACTTAGTCCCTTGGACCATATCCCCTGTGAATAAGGGAAGGCTGCTGTACATAGTTTTGTGTGTATTGAAATGGGTCACCACTGCATTGTAAAGTGGTGTTCAAAGTATGGTGGGACCACGTGGCTGGAGTCAGGAGTTCTGCTTCGGTGTGGGTCAGTTAAGATTTATGGACGTTTCTAAGTGATTCTAGAAAAATGTGCAGTTGGCTCCTAGGACAGTTGAAGGAGTTGTAAGTTTCAGCATGAGTAAACTCTCATGTTTGAAGAAACGCAGTGCATGGTATAAGGACGGGTTTAAAATAGGAAAATGAGAATGGAAAGGGAAAAGGGATCAAATTGTGCCTTATTGAAATATTTGTATACTTCTTTTTTTGGCAAATGATACATGTTTCAACTTGAAGCAAGACAAAAATTGACTTTGTAATTTAGGTAACATTCTAGGATCCAGTGTTTTTAAGGGCTTACAGTATTTCAGTATCTAGAGGCATATTGGGTAATAAATTGAAAAGAGTGTTTGCACTTATGGAGCTTGAATCCTAATAGAGAATACAGGTAATAAAAAAGCAACTGAAATCAATCTTAATCAGGGGAATTAATTGGAAAATCATAGATTTCAACAAATTTCAAGGTCACAAATTTAGTTCTAAATGTTTATTTGTAGGTGCTTATGGACTATTTAGAAAATATATACATGTGATTTTTTAATCCTCACCTGAGGATATGTTTATTGATTTTAGAGAGAGAGGAATGGGGAGAGGGAAAGAGAAACATTGATTGTTTGCCTCCCGTATGTGCCCTGTCCAGGGATTGAACCTGCAACCTTTTGGTGTATGGGATCATGCTTCAACCACATGAACCACCTAGCCAGGGGTTGGAACAGATAATTTTCAGTGTTTTTCGGTGGTTTAAATCTATAATGTGTGAATGAACATCTGTAGGTATATTGAAAAATGTAGAAAAAATAATGAAACTGTTACTCAGTTTCTTTATGGGAATATTTTTTGAACAATTGTGAGATACCTGTTATTCGCTTTTTGGACTTTGAGTTTCCTAAATGCCCTTCTGTTCTACCAGTTGGATATGTAAATGTATCTGTGACATGACAGTCTTTTAAACACAAAGTTTAAGGGATTGAAGAGGTATTTTTTCCCAGCACACCTGTAGAATTTTTCTAGAATGACTTAATAGATTTCTTAGGACACAGTGGCTACCAACAAAAGGCTTAGCAGGGGCCAGGGTCCTAACACATATGGCCACCGAAAGCCATGACTCTATGAAACTGATCTAGCGTAGAAGAATAGCTTTTTCTTCCACCAAGAACATCTGAGAGCTACAAGGAACACGCACTATTTGCTGAGTATGAGGGGCTGCTACTATGATGGGAATACAAATTTAGCGATTCTGCATTTAGCCACCACCAGGAGCCGTTATTAAGAGCCACAGCGGGGAAAGATGCTGTCACTGGGCTCCCCTGGAATCGGGGACTTCAGTTTCCATATTGCTTTAACAGCACTGCACCTCTGGCAATAAGGAAGAATAATTCTTGAAAGAGATGGCCCATATTGTTTTCTTTTAATTTTTAACGGCACTCAAGTTTTTTAGTATTTTCAGTTACTATTGTTTTGTTTTATTCTATTTACAGATAATAAAAACTGTTTACAAAAAAGCCAAAAAGCCTCTTTTTCCTAAGAAGCTTGATGTTTTGGAGTCTTAGATACTCTGAGTGTTCAAACAACTGAGCCAGAGACCTTGAGGTGAAAATTCTTGGTGAGCCATATTGTCCAAAACAAGATTTTCCAAACTAGTGCACTGATAGAAACATTTTCATGTTTTCATGCTTTTATGCAGTGAAAGTACAAATATCAGAGTTTCTTAAAATTTCAAAAATGATATGGAAAATGCATCCTTTTAAGCATTGCAGTCTTTTCTAGGGGAGACTTTTCCTTTTGTTTATGAAGGAATAATTTGTAGCAGACTAATCCACTAAGAGCAACTGTAGAGGTTGGATAAATTAATTTGTACAATAGGTTGTTTGGAGGTATCACAGGATAAGCAAAACAGCCAAAATTAAGGAAATCTGAGTTTTAATTTCCCTATTAAGTGAATCTTACTAACAGTTTATACTTTATAGGTGATGTTGATGATGGTAATCACTGATACCTTTACAGCGCATACATATTATATGTCAGGTGTTGGAAAAAGTGCACTGCATGCTTTTGTTCAACTGTGCCATGTTTTCACTATTACTGTAATCTCTATTTTACAAATGGCAACACGTCTAATAAGTACCAGATCCTGGATGTGAAAATAACTTTCCCTGGCTTCAGAGACTTCCTGTTTGTTTAATCAGTCTGCCATGAAGCCTCTCTGCATATCTGAAATAAAATAGGGCGAGCATCCATTGAAGTGCCGGGTGCATGAAGATGCTCGCTCCAGCGCCCCAACAGGCCTGTCCTGCCTGGTGTCCCAGCTCCTGCTGTTCAGTCTGCTTATCCTTTTCCCACCTTCACACCTGAAATGCTCATTACCCATTGATTTTCCAGACTTTTCTCATCTCATTTAAATTTCTATGTAAATATCACCTTCTTAAAAAGTTATTTCCTGGCCTCATTAACTTAAATAACATCTTATTGATTCCACCTCCTTACTTTCCTTTCTTTGCTTACATGACACCAACCATTACTTAGGTAACTTTATTATTATTATTATTATTATTATACAAAAATATGTATGTGAACATTAAGAAGGTGACTTGACTTGCTCAGACATTGAGCTCTGTAGGTTGCACGGGTTTCCTTACCTGAAACAGTTCCTGATGTATAGAATGTATTCACAACATTTGTTTATTATATTAACTAATGGTATCTATTGTCAAAAATCTAGAAACAGCAAAATTAAAACCACCAGAGCAGTAAAATGGTTTTTAGTAAGAGTTTATTGTGCATGTAAGAACAGTTTGCCGACCGAGAGCTCTCAACTTCAAAACAGATACGAGGCTCAGAGGCATGCCATTTTCAGGACGGCTTGTAATGTGAAAAGGGGGAAATTTTTTAGACCTTACAGTGATTGATTATCACAGTGGGGGTTTTCTGATGGCAGACGTTGGTTACAAGTGATTAGGTTATCCTATGCCATTTTTAGGAAGATAATCTAAGTTTCACTTATGTTCATTAAATAAGCTAGATTCAGATTAATTTTGCAATGTGGATTAAATGGTATTGTCTCCTCTGAGAACTTTCAAGTCTAGTCCTCATCTTGTATGTAATTTTAACTCTACTTTAATTATTTAACTTATAAGTTGATTTAGTGATAAATATAATGTACAATAAAATACTGGAAACACTGTAAAGTATAATGGTTGTGTATTAGTTAAGATTCTCCAGAGAAAAGAACTGAGAAGAAATATATATATCCTTTAGGAGACTTACTGTATAGGAATTAGCTCCTGTGATTATGGAGGCCAGAAGTCTCATGATCTGCTGTCTTCAAACCAAAGAACCAGGAGAGCCAGTGGTGTAATTCACGGTCCAAAAGCTCGAGAGCCAGGAAAGCCCATGTCTAAGAGCAGGAGGGGATGCTCTCAGACACAGTTAGCAGATTCTCCCTCCTGTGCATTTTTGTTCTATTAGGGCAGTCAGGGAATGGACTGGATGATGCTGCCTGCATTGGTGAGGATGATCTTCTTTCCTCTGTCGATCCAGATGCTAATCTGGTCCATAAATACTGTCATAGATATACCCGAAAGTAATGTTTTACCAGGTATCTGGTCATCCATTAACATAGTGAAACTGACACATAAAATTACCATCATGATGGTAATATTGTGAAGTGTGAAAAATATAATTCAATTACTAAAAATATTTTGAGAAACCATAAATGTTAAAATAGTCTCAGTGCTTTAGGTTTATAAATTTCATTGCTTGTTTGTTTGTTTATTTGATCCCACATAAGTGAATTATTATCACTCTTGTCAGTCTTTATATCACTTGATTATTGACAATACACGCAATTCATAAAAAGAAAAGTGGAGTTTTAAATAGCTAAATAAGTTATATATATGTTTTAAGTGGCTTAAGCAAAATTAAAATTATGCCCCTGTTATGAGTCACAAAAGTTCTTCAATTTTGAAAAGTGCTCTTATAGCACTGGCATCTAACAAATAACACATCTATTTCATGACTAAAATTCATATTGAGCTTAGCTACATATTTTTTAGTTTTCTTCCTATTGTGTATTATTCTATTAGATATTCTAAACATTGTGTCAGTACAGCATTTTTCTCCACTGTAGATACAAAACATAGTTTGCTTTTAAACAGGGCAGGAAACTGGGATCAACTCACAAAGGCATTTTACCTGTCACAGACTAAGAGCATACCACAGAGAGCAGAACTGATGGTACTGTGCATCTGGGCATTCAACATTTCATGGCTCAGAGCTGCTAGACTCTTTTCTGCATGACCAACTGACTAATTGCTGTACTTGGCCTTTTCTACTCTCTTCAATTAATGCAATGCACAATTGCACACAGCAACATAGTCACCCGTACAGAACAGAATCTGGGCCAGAATTAGACTCTAAATCCCAGAAGCACCTGTTACAAATACAAAGGGCCCAGATGGTCCAGGCTTTGTGGGGAAGTGTCAAGCATTGACTTATCTGTCTTTCTTACTTTTGGTTTAAGGTCAAAAACATGATCTGTTGGAAACAGGGAGCCAAGTAAAAATCATAAAAATACCTAGGCTTAGTATAGAGACTTCCCAATTTGTTTACCTAAATCGTTATTGCCCAGTGGAGCTCATTGTTATCTTTTTCTAAGCAGGCAGATGGCATTAGTCCATGAATACATGGCAGGCTTCCGTACAATTAGATAGATTTATTTAAACACAGCTGTAAATCATAAAAAAGTGAAATATTTGATGATTGTAAATTCAGCAGATTGTATAGTCAAACTAGTTTTCAATCAATTTCATTGTTCTGATTTGTTTGGAATGCTAAAAATGCAAAATATTACCTTAGCTCATATTTTTATTGTTTTCATTTCTTTAGCATATAGCAAAAAATGATATTAAATTATTATGTATCCAGTGAATCTTAATGGTGTATAGTGTTTGTTTTTTCTCTCTCATTGACATAATACTTAAATTGTATTTTATCATATGCATAATCCTTAACAATAACAATTCAGACATTAGTGAATCATCTAAGCTATTTTGTATTATAAAAGAAGTCAGTGTGATACATAAAATTTTTGCTTCTCATTCAAAAATTCACCATGGTTTATCATAAACTTCTCTTGGAATTAATATTGTATGCCATTCATCTGCAAACAAAGAGAAAAAAGTTATTTTCTGAAAATAACCACTTGTTCATTTGTTAAAAACTGAGTGGCTTTCAAACACTGCAACCAACAGGAAAAGGGATTTGTTTTTTTCCTGCTCCTGCCAAAACTATAAGAAATTTTGCTGACAAATCAGTCGCAGTGGCTGCCTTTCATGTCAGACATGGTACGGACATGACACGCACATTACATTCTCCAGCTTTTATTCAAAATCACAATTGCCAACTGACATCAATTTAACTTCCCCTTTATTTTTTCTTAAAAGGTGATACATCTTAAAGACATTTTTTTTAATATCTTTTTTTTTTAAGATTTATTTATTTATCTTTAGAGGGGAAAGGAAGGAGAGAGGGAGGGAGGGAGAGAAATATCAATGTATGGTTGCCTCTCGTGCATCCCCTGCTGGGACCCGGCCTGCAACCTAGGCATGTGCCCTGACTGGGAATCAAACCGGGATCTTTTGGTTCCCAGGCCCGCGCTCAATCCACTGAGCTACACCAGTCAGGGCTAAGACATTATTTTTTTTAATCAAGATTAAGTGATGATATTAGTTGCCACTCAGTATTCAAGTTCCAAACAAATGCCCTTTATTACCATTTGGAAATGTTACATATTCTGCTGAAGTACATTATAATTTTAAGCACTTGAATTAGAATATCTGTAAATACTGATTTTTATAGACTAATATATTTCATTAAATCTATATAATTATAGATTTTAGATTAATAGATTTTTCACTTTATAAAACCATCATATATGAGCTTAAAATGTTAAAAAGTAGTAGACTTGAAATGTAAAATGCTTATGGATGTGTACATATATGTAGAATATATGTGTAAATCTATATATTCTTATAGAAAAGAAAAATAATTGTACTAAGAACCTAATATTCTTGAAGATAAATTGATACAGGGTGTTCCCATTTCTAACTAACTTTTGATTAGCCACAGTCCCTTTTGAGGACTCGATTATGAGATAAGCAATGTACTAAAATATTTTAAGTTACTCACATTTACAGTAAATCTACATTTTTATCGTATCAAAAATTATAAAGCTTTTATATTGAAAGGTTAGATTAAAGTTTCCACTCATGTAAAATCAAGGATGTACATTCATTTTTTTCTGAAGGATAATGTGGAAATCTTGGTTATGAGATGGGTGTACCTCATCTAACTTTGAAATAATAGAGGCAGAAATAGTTATTTTGTAATATTGCTTGCTGCTTGTCATGAATTAAAATTAAAAAGTAGAAATTTGAATTTACAAACCAAAATCTACCAGAGAAGTAAGGAAACAACCTAGTAATGGCAGTTGATATTTTGTAAGTGATTTATTTATTTTTATTTAATTTGGTGATTTTAGGTAGAGGGAGAAAGAGGATAGGAGGGGGTTAGAAAGAGAGAAACATCAGTTTGTTGTTCCACTTATTTATGCATTTACTGGTTGGTTTTGTATGTGCCCTGAGTAGAGACTGAACTCTGACCTAACCCTAACTTTGGCATATAGTGATGATGCCGTAACCAACTGAATTATCTGGCTAGAGTTTAGCATTCAATATTTTTTATCCCCGAATTTCTACCGAAAATATCTGTAAAGGCTACACAAAATGTATTCAAGTATGTTTCAAGAAATCGAGGAGGTCAAGTTTTGGAAGAAATTGCAGCCCAAAATTTGTGAACAGTTGGAGGGGACTGCCACATAGGGCTACAAAGGTGATTGAGGCCTTCAAAGCCTGTGTTTGTTCCTGAGATCATGGCTGAAGGATGAGAAGCTGAGAAAAACTTTAAGTAGTTTTGTTTGGGGGACAAAGGTGTACTATGAACTCAAACCAATTTTCTCAGAGAGTTCAGGTAAATTTTGATACTTCTCTGAAGTCCTGAATGGATTAAAATGATCTGGTATTGCTTGTGCTTGTAGCCTAGTGGTCTTCTAGCCTTCAGGGAAATTATTTCTGGAGAAAGGTGATATCCCATGGAGCTGCAAATTATATCTAACATTTTCACAATATCGTGGTAGCTAGCGTGATAGCACCGATTAGATAGCACCAAATATGTATTACCCTTGGATTTGCAGTCAGTCTTCACTATTCAAATATTTCATATTTGAGAATTCACCTACTTGGTAAAATTTATGTGTAACTCCAAAATCATTGCTCATGGCACTTTCACAGTCATTCAGAAATACACGCGTGTGCAGAACAGTGAAGAATGGATTGCTCATGCACTTATCCCAGCTGAGATCAAATAAGACAACATGCTCCTTTCATTTATCAGCCCTTTTGTGATCTATTTAGTGCCGTCTTTCTTGCATTGTTGTGATTTCTGTTGACAATTTTCACTGTTTACAATGGCTCCAAAATATAGTTCATAACGTCTGTGTAGTGTTCCTAAATGCAAGAAGGCTGAGATTTGCCACGTGGAGAAAGTAGGTATGTAGGAGAGTCTTCATTCGGGCATGAGTTTAATGTTAAGCAGCCAACTTACTTAATACATTCAATAAGTTTCTTTTAAGCAGAAACCTGCATCAGATAGGTTATTTGTTGATTAACTGATGAAAATATTTTCAAGTATGTAGCCCTGTATTTCCCTGGGAGAAATGAGTCAATATTTGCTCATTTGGTGTCCACAGCAACTTTACTAGTGCATAATTACTTTGAGTAATGATAATTGACTGTATTACAGAAGAAAATTACTAAAAAACAACATGACAAGAAGCTATAGTATACAGGAAATGATTTAGGCATCATAAGGAAAGTTGACCTTATATAAAACTTGAGATCTTCATCAGAGAGAAATAATAATGATCCCAAAAGAAGACATATCTCAGAATTTTATCAAACATGACAGATATCAAGCCACAGACAAAAAGTACTCTAAAACTAAACAAAAAGAACACAAATATAAAACATCTAGGCTATTATAATGCAAAGCATTAAAACCAAAGAGAGAAGATATATTTATAACACTCATAATTATATCTTTTAAAAAGATTAACTTCAAAGAACAATAAATTTGCCAGCCACCTTTTCAAGGTGGGGGGGGGCAAAACAACATGCAGCCAGGAAACAATGACATATCACTTTAAAATACTGAAAGAATGTGATATAAAGTGGCACTACTAGTGTCAATATCTGGGTAAATATCACAAAAATTTGAAGTAATAGAGATACGTTTCAGAGAGAAGAATCGCAAAACAAAAGAGAAATGACTAAAGATATACATTTAGCAGTAGTTATACACACTTGCAAAACAATTTATTCCCATATCATTGACTTTAAACAATAATCATTGCTGATTTTCACAGTTTCTTTGAGTTAAGAAAGTGAGTCAAGCTGGGTGGTTTTTGATCAGATTCTAATCAGTGGTTACAATTAAGTTGTTACCAAGGGCTAAATTCATTGATGGCTTTTCAGGGGCTAGAGGATTCACTTTCAGGATGGCTTTTTCTTTACCATGTGAAGGTTTCTTTCTGTAGGTAGCTTGACTCCTCACAAAATGTCAGTCGATACCCCAAATATGAACAATCCAAAAGAGAGCAAGTAAGGAAGAATCCTATGATGCCCTTTATAAGCTGGTCTCCAGAGTTCCACGCCTCAGCTTCACTATATTCTGTTTGTTTAAAGTGATTGACTAAGTCCAGCCAAACTTTAAGGACTCTAGGCTAAAGAATCTTTGGATGCTTTTGAAACCGTGATGTATGAATGGATAAAATGTAATAAAATAGAATTATGAGTAATTACATTAATACTTTTGAAAACCTGAAGTGGGTTAATTTGTAGGAAAATTATATGCAATATTGGGATCCAAAACATACTAAACTTCTACTGGTAAATAAGTCTTAAAATAATTAAAAGAAAACCCATAGATGACACCTGATTCCCACTTCTACTTTATCTGTCTCTCCACTGAGACAGAGATAAGTGGAAACACAGCATTCCACAACTTATGAGGTGCAGCAAAATGAGTACTAACAGAGTGGAAATTTATCTTTAAAAAAGTCTCAAATCAACAGCCTACTTTACACCTCAAGGAACCAGGAAAAGAACAAATTAAAATCAAGCACAGCAAAGGAAGAAATAATAGATTAGAGCAGACATAATGAAATACAGAAACAATAGCAAAAATCAACACAACTAACAAATCAAGAAATGTCACATTAACCAACAGAATGAAGACAGAAACCACATGATCATTTGAATCAGAAGACAATTTGACTAAATTCAACACTTTACAAAAAACAAACTAGGAATAGAAGAAAATTACCTCAATAAAATAAAAGCCATAGATGAAAAGCCAACAGCCAACATCATCTTCAGGTTGAAAATCTAAAAACCGTATGTTTCTAACGAGAGCAATTAGGCAAGAAAGAGAAAGAAAACATACAAACATAAAAATAAATAAAAATTTCCTTCATAGATGACATGATCTTGTATGTATAAAACCTTAATGATTACATAAACAAGCATTAAAAAATAATGAATTCAACAAATCAACACAAAAAATAAGTTGTTAGTATATACACTAACAATGAACAATCCAAAATAAAACAATTTCATGTGCAGCACCATTTAAAATACATTAAATTTGCATTTCTCAGATGATTAGTGACTTTGAGCATCTTTTCATATGTCTGTTGGCCATTCATATGTCTCTTTGGAGAAGTGTTCAGGTCCTCTGCTTGTGTTTTAATTGAATTGTTTGTTACTGTTATGTTTTGTTTGGTGTTGAGTTGTATGAGTTCTTTATAAATTTTGGATATTAAGTCCTTATCATATATATATCATTGGCAAATATCTTATTTCTTTAGGTTGTCTTTGTTTTGTTGATGATTCACTTTGCATGAAAAACTTTTTTAATTTGATGTAGGCCCCCCTTTTAAAAGTCATGTATTTTGTTTTCCTTTCTCAAAGAGATATATCAGAAAAAATTATTAAGAGAAATGTCAAAAGAGTTTATTGTGTCTGTGTTTTGAGATATGCACTCCTCTCTTCATTGTAGTGTTGTTTACTAGCCAAGATATGGAAGCAACCCAGGTGCCCATTAGTAGATGATTGGGTACAAAAATTGTGTTGCAGATATACAATGGAATACAACTCAGCCTTCAAAAATAATGACTCTTGGTCATAGATGACAGTGTGGGAATTGACCGGGGAAAGGAGGCAGGATGGGCAGAGGAGGGCAAAGGGGGAAAATTGGAATGACAGTAATAGAATAACAATAAAAATGTTTTAAAAAGAATGAAATCTTACTATTCACAACTGGATAGATAGGACCTAAAAGATATTATGCTATGTGAAATAAGTCAGAGAAACATAAATAGCCACATGGTTTCATTTATATGTGGAATATGAAGAACTAAATAAACCAATAAGCAAAGCAGAAACATTATCATAGATACAAAAACAAACCATTGGTTTGCAGAGGGGACTGTTTTGGGGGGGCTGGAGAGAAAAGCTGTAAAGTACTGTGTGCTTTAAGAAGTACAAATTGTACTTACAAAATGTCATATGGATATAAAGTACAGCATAGGGAATATAGTTTTAATAATATTATAATAACTTAATATGGTACCCAGTGGGTAATTGAAATATCAAAGGGATTACTTTCTGAATTATGTGATTGTCTAACCATGATGCTAGACACCTAAAACTAATATAAAATAATATTTAATGTCAACTGTAATTGAAAAATAAAATAAAAAAATATGTATTTAGAAATATGTTTACTAAGGATACTAAGGAGGTGAAAGATTGGTGCACTGAAAAATATTACTGAAATTAAAGAAGACACAAATAAATAGAAATACATTTTGTTCAAGGATTAAATGACTTAATATTGTAAGAAAGTTCATACTACCCAAAGTTATTTACTGATTCCATAATACTTATGAAAATTTCAAAGGCATTGCTTGCTGGAACAGAAAAATGCACCCTAAAATTCATGTGCAATTTCAAAGGAACCAGATTAACCAAAAGAATCCTGAGAAAGAAAAACATAGCTCAATCTTCATACTTCCCTATTTCTATATATCATTAAAATCTAAAGTAATCACAGCAATATTGGTACTGATAGACCAATGGAATAGAATGCGGAGTCAGAAAATAAAGTCTTACTTATATGGCCAGATCATCTTCAACAGATGTATCAAATCTACACAATAAGAAAAATTAGTCTTCTTAACAAATGGCATTAAGAAAATTGAATAGTCACATGAAGAAGAATGAGGTCCTTAAGCTATATACAGAATTTAACCAGAATGGAATAAGGACCTAAACATAACATCTGAATCAATAAAACTCGTATAAGTTGACATAGGAAAAGCTTCATGACATTGAGTTTAGTAGTGATTTCTTGGATATGATACAGAAAGAACAAAAAACAAAAGCAAAAATAGACAAATGGTACGACATTGAACTAAAAAACTGCAGCAAATGAAAATTAACAGAATGAAAAGTCACCAATATATAGAATATAAGAAAATATTTGAGAATAATGTCTCTGATAAAAGGTTAATATCCAGAACACTTAAAGAACTCCTGCATTTTAACAACAAAAATCAAATTTAAAAAATGGGGAACAATTTGAAGAGGCATTTCTCCAAAGAAGTTATCCAAATGGCCTACTAACATCTGAACATAAGAAAAGTTGGTCAACATCTCTAATCGTCAAGGAAATGCAAGTCAAAACCAAATGAGATAAGCTGTTATATCCATTGGGATGGCAGGGAGGGAGAGAGAGGGAGAGAGGGAGGGAGGGAGGGAAGAGGTTGAAAGAAAGAAAAAGATAGAAAGGAAGAGAGAGAAAGAAATTAAAATAGCAAGTGTTGGTGAGGAGGTGGAGAAATTGAACCTCTTGTGGAAATGTAAAATGGTGTGGCCACTATGGAAGACAGCTTGGAGGTTCCCCAAGAAATTAAAAATGGAAATACCACATGATTCAACAGTCCCACTTCGAGATATATATATGAAAAAAATTAAAAACAGGACCTCCAAGATATATTGGCACACTGTGTTCATTGAAGGTTTATTCACAGTAGCCAAGATGTGGAAGTAAACTAAATGTTTATTAACAAATGAATAGATAAATATTGTATAAATATACATATATACATATATACACATATACACACACACATACAGTGGAATGTAATTCAGCCTTAACAAGGAAGGAACTCCTGTCATACGTGAAACATGGATGAACCTTGAGGATATAATGGTAGGTGATGTAAGCCTGATTCATGTATCTGAAGTACCTAAAATAAACTTGAAAACAGAGAGTGGAACGATGGTTGCCTGGAAGAGGAAAAAGGGGAGTGGTTCTTCAATAGTTACTTAGTTTCTTTATTGCAAGATGGCAAACTGCAGATCTGAGTCACATTTTTGGCATATAATTAATATTAATAATGTTTATTTCAAAATAGTTGAGATGGTAAATTTTATGCTATGATTTTCTGTTTACAATAAAAAAATACATGATGTTGGTGATCATTCTCTCAAGGAAATTTTATACTTGCTTTATCCTACTTACCTCAAACAGTAAACTTACAGAAACTCATCAATATCTGTTTGGTTGCGGGAGGTTGAGATAGTTCAGAGCACATCGCTTACAATCATAGGAGTATTCTACTTAAAGGCAATGAACATGCCTGGTGGTAAATTTCAGCTGTATCACTAGTGTTATGGCCTTGGATGTCGTTAAGCTCAGTTTCTCATCTTTAAGACTCAATGTCTCAAAGTGGCACAGTAATTAAAGGAAAAATATTAATACAATTTTTGGTGTAGTTCCTGATATTCAAGAAGACTTCAAATATTATTTAGTATTATTCTCTGTTATTGTTTTCCTTATTCAGATACATGACAGGTAATGTTAAAGAAACATTTTATGGATTCATATATTTTCACTGTTATAAGTAAAACTGATATTCTTTTATAAAATTCTAATTTAATGATGCTATATTTTATAATAAAATTGTTCTTGGGAACAAAACAAACAAAAGTGTACACTTCCTTATGTGCATTTAAAAAGGCAGCTGCAAAAATGAAGGGAAAAAATGTTTAAACTTTTCCCTTTACCATCACTGTTTCACACTTTCTTAAATAATAAAATAAGTCATAACATTTGAAATCTCATCATATTCATTTCCCAGAGTGTTACAATCCTGTAAGATATCTTAGTGAAGATAAGTCAAATGATACAAAATTATCCATGATATTACATACTACATTAACCCCTCTGATATTCAAAATGCATTTATGCAAAGTGCTAAGAAATCCTATTATAGAGAAATGATTGATCCCTAAAACACACTTTCCTGATTAACATGTTTTAAAACAAGTTTCTCTAAAACAGGTTCAGGGTATGTTTCACTAGAAAAGTAAAAAGGACTCATCATTTAAAGAAATAGTTAAATGGCTTAACTAAAGTTTTAAAATGTTTATTTCAAAGTTTGAAGTACAAGTAAAGAAAAATGATGAAAATGGAAACCAAATAAAATGAAAAAGTGGTTTAAATGGCTAAATAAATATGGTATAAAGAAATTAAAGAACTATAATTAAAAAAAAAAGAAGCTCAACAGGATTAAACACTAATTTAAAATAAAAGTACATACACATTTCAAAGCTAAATTGTCTATTGAATACAAATGTTTAATTTCTTGTTCTTAGGAGCCACTTCAAGAAAAAAGAAGCTGAGTAATACGGCATACATTTCTGAAAATCAGGTTTAAAAAATTCAAATACCCAGGTTCTAGTGGCTTATCATTTCCATTCTGTCCAAAGTCATTCAGCCATTTCCTTGGATATGCTTATGTTTATTGTAGGTGCATTCAGAACATTGACTTAAATATGAATGCTGTTGATGGGTATACATTCGGAATAAAGATGACCCTTTAGTTTTCTAAATTCTGTTATAAAATGATCCAGTCTGTCAATTTCTGCATGGCATGTGAGACCAAAATCATGAGTGATGAGTGGAGAAGTTAGTCCATCTCCTTGAATATTTAGATTTGTGGGAATTTGATAGTTATTCAGATGCTCCCTCAGGGTTCCAAACGCATCTGTGTGCTCTTTGATGAGACTGACCAAGTCACAGCCACTTTATTTTAGGAATTCCACAGAGTATATTGTAATTAGTGGCCATTTGGATAAATATTAATTATGAGTTTTGAAAAAGCCCTTTTGGCATCAATAAAATTGTCAGCCAAAATTAAAACTCTGGATGCCTGGAAAGATAGTGAAAAATGATTGTGGATACATAATTTAAATTGTTATGATTTAGACTTAAGGCTCACAGTGTTTGGATGACTTCTTAATTATCATGTCTTTTCTTATATTCAGTTTTTTCACAATATGTTTTTTTTATTCTTGTTCAGGTACAGTTGTCTCCATTTTCCCCCCACATCACCCCCCACCCACCTCAGCCATCCCCACATCCCAACCTTGATGCTACACCCCTTTGGCTTTGTCCATGGGTCCTTTATACATGTTCCTTGACAACCCTTCCCCTTTCTTCCCCCCATTATCCTCTCCTTGCTCCCTCTGGTTACTGTCAGTTTGTTCTTAATTTCAGTGTCTCTGGTTATATTTTACTTGCTTGCTTATTTGTTTTGTTGATTAGGTCCCACTTATAGGTAAGATGGTATTTGTCTTTCACTGCCTGGCTTATTTCACTTAGCATAATGCTTTCCAGATCCATCCAAGCTGTCGCAAAGGGCACTGTGGAACATTTACATGATGGGACACCGTGCAGCAGAAAGAAAGAAGGAGCAAATGTTTATTATGTACCTTCTTAGTAGCAACTTTTGCCCCAAATAGTAAATAATCACGTTAATCACTACCCTTATTTGTCATTCTGGCTGATTGAACTTATCAGTTTAATTTTCAGACAGAGAATTTGGGTGGAATAGTGCATACTTTCCTGATATTTAAAGAAGTAAAGGCCAGGAAACTCTTAACAGCTTCATAAGGCATTGCTAGAAAACATTTAAGGTCATTTTAATATTTCAATAATTTTATTGAAAATTTGTAACATACAAAACAAAGAATATTTAGAACAACAATATTGTTAGTGTAAGATCATAACTAAAACAAATTTGAAAAGTATTGCTTTATTTGATAAATATACTTTATTTGATAAATATACTTTATTATATGTTTGCTGCAGTCATCAATTTATATTCTAAGAAAAAGATAAGGACATTTTTGGTTCAGTTATTTATTTCAGTAAATTCAGAAAGATACAGTAAATCTCCTTGATAATGTCCAATCTACATGCGTTGTGCTACATAACAGCAGAGCATATTTAACATTTTCAAGTATGATTTGCAGATAAAGCTGGTAACAATAGTTTGATATAGTAGGAGTTCTTTCTTTTAGGTTTTATCTCCAAAATGATACTCAGTCTTTAGCTTCACAGTGTGATTTTTTTCTTCTTATTTCATTTATGTTATTGAATTTTATGTTCTTTTCAGTGTGTATAATCAGATGATTGCAGTGGTATATGCCGTTTCAGAGTATGGCGTGAGTCCAATGTTGTGTCTATAGCCAGGGCCCATAGAGCAGGTGGTTCCTGTGCTTAGGAGTAAGAATCTCAGTTATGGTTCTTTATAGATTTTGTGCAAAGAAAACCATGTATCTGTAATATAAATGCAAGGTTAAATGCTAATGTTTGAAATGGTTAGTATTATTTTTTATGTTTGTAAGAACGCTCAAATTGGTTTCTCGTTGTATTTACAGTTGTATATTGCAGTTTGAATGATCAAGGAAGAGTTTATTTAGTTTCAATTTTAAGGAAACTATAAAATCACATAATTAGCAATATATAAGCATGTATCTAGTCCATTCTCAAAGCATCTGTTTGTTTTCAGTCCTATGCTGTCTTTTTATTACAAAAAAATAATGGTCAGAAAATAAAATGCCCAAAGGACCCGGAACTCTATACACTATTATAGCTATTTTAAGTCTAATGTCCCTGTTGACACTCTCAGAGTTAGCATGTTACCAACTCAATGTATGTGAGTGATCAATTCAATAGTAATAGTGTTTATAATCACTATATATTTTCATGCTATCTTTAAACATTATTTACTTCAAACAACACCTACTGACTTAGGAAATTTAAAGTCTTACAGACAAACAAAAATTTCAAAAAACGTTTGAAGTCTTTCCACAGTGATAATTTTTTTGTGTACATAGCATGAATTTAGACATAATTCATATATGCCTGTTGTGTAGCTTCATGGAGCTTAACAGTATTTTGGAGAAGAGAGATTTAAAAGACAAAGTAATTGTAATTTTCACAAAATTCAAGCAAAAAATCAATTTACTGATGTTAGACTGCAGAAGGGAACCTGCATTTAAATGGAAAAATCAGAAGATTTTTCTATGAAAGTGATGTTCGAGTGCATAATACATGATGAAAAAAGGCAAAGAAACAGAAGGAAGAAAGGAAGAGCATCATATGTTACTAGTGTCCTGATACATGAAAGATCTTGACATAGTTGAGAAAGTAAATCTAAAAATCAGTGCTATTGGGCATAGTTAGAAAGTAGGAGTGAGGGTAGGAGAGACAGGTGACTGAAACAATGCATTGCATTCTGAGATATGGTAAAGACAGGCTTTTATTTTAGGTGAAATAGAGCACCAGTAAACTATTGTGGGGAGAACATGTATTGGCTCATAAAGTCAGACTCCAGTTGATGATGGGTGTGACTAAGGCAGAAGTGGATCTGATTTATTTAGGAATAAAAATTGATCAGAAGTGATAATGGGTTGGGAGCTGGTTAGCAAGCGATGGGAGGATCGTGTGTAGCTGCTCTGAATTTGTATTTGAGCCATCAGGGATGCTAACCGTCTTTAGAGAGACTAGCATTTGAAGAGAGGCAGCTTTTTTGAGAAACAGAAAGAGTTCCAACCTATTTATATGAAGGGTGAAATATCCATGAAATATCCAAGAGGGGTGTTAGGTGGAAAGTTAGATATCATGTCAGAAGCGAGCTGTGGCCTCAAGATACAAGTTTGTGACTCAACAGCATAAACATAGTATTCAAATACAATGAAATTGAGAGCTCATCTATGGAATGTTGAGAAAAAAACGTTTTGATAATGAGGAAATGCAGTATTTAGAGGAGCGTGATTCCTGAGCAGCAATGCTGATAAGGAATAGTCCCCTACTTATAATGTTGGGGGAAGAAAAAAAGAAGGAAGGGAAGAAAACTGTACAATAAGTTATAATTTGTTTAAAGATATTTTTAAATTTAATTTTTGTTTTTGAAAATACTAGAATTAACTTCTATAAAGTTAATTTATAGAAAAGCTTAATTCATATATACTAACATTTAGTGTTCTGTGATTTTATACAATTTACAATTTTATTTTCCTTTACCTATATTTTGGGCTATTTTTTTCAAGTATTTCTCAGCAATAATGGATTAAGACAGTTCTGATTTTTTCGGCCTCCACACTGGCTATCTCTATGGCCTCAGTAATTGTGAACAACTTGCTGCTGCCTGTGTAAGACATGAATTGACTATAAAGCTGTGAGTTTACTCCTGGGCTCTCTATTCTGTTCCATTGATCTATGTGTCTGTTTTTATGCCAGTACCATGCTGTTTTTATTCTGTCACCTTATAGTATAGTTTGATACTATGTAGTGTGATTCTTCTAACTTTGTTCCTCTTTCTCAGGATTGCTGTTGCTATGTGGGGCTTTTTGTGTTTCCATATAAATTTTTGAAATATCTATTCTAGTTCTGTGAAATATGTTATTGGAATCTTGATAGTTGAATATATAGATTGCTTTAGGTAGTATGGACATTTTAATTATGGTTATTTTATTGTCCGTGAACACAGTGTGTGCTTCCACTTATTTGCATCTTTTTCAATTTATTTCTTCAGTGTCTTATAATTTTCTAATTACAAGTCTTTTACATCCAAAACAAGATAAAGGCACTACAAAGATAGAAAATTATAGGCCAATATCCCTGATGAACACACACACTAAAATCTTCAACAAAATGTTAGCAAACCAAATACAGCAATTCATCAAAATATCATATGTCATCATCAAGTGGGATTTATTCTGAAAATGGAAGGTTGGTAGAACATTTGCAAATCAATAAATGTGACTCACCAAATAAACAAAATAAAGAATAAAACTTCATGATCATATCTATGAATGCAGAAAAAGCTTTTGATAAACTACAGCACTCCTTTATGATAAAAACTCCAGCAAAGTAGGATTAGAGGGAACATACCTCAACATAATACAGGCCACGTAGGACAAACCCACTGCCAGCATCAAACTCAACAGGCAGAACTGTAAGCGTTCCCTTGAAGACCAGGAACAAGGCATGGATGTCTGCTTTCACCACTCTTATTCAACATGTTGTGGGATGCCCTAGCCATAGCAAGCAGTCAGACAGGAAGAAATAATAAGCATCCAAATTGGAAAGGAAGAATTAAAACTGTCATTATGTGCAGATGGCATGATACTGTACATCAGGGCTGTCCAACCCATGGCCCATGGATCACATGCGGCCCAGGATGACTATGAATATGGCCCAACACCAAATAGTAAATTTGCTTAAAACATGACTTAGATATGTACATTTTCTATGTTAGGGATCACAAAGTTGGCACCTGCTCAGTGATTTTGATTATCAAAGATGTCTCTGTATAATTAGGGTTATTATGTGAGAATTCTTTTGCTTATCTATGGTGGCTGATATCATGAAAATTATGCATGGTACTTTTTTTGCTCATCAGTTTTTATTAGTGTTTGTGTATTTAATGTGTGACCCAAGACAACTCCTCTTCTTCCAATGTGGCCCAGAGGCACAAAAAGTTTGGACACCCCTGCTGTACATAGGGAACCCAAAAGATTCAACCATGAAACTATCTGAACTGATAAGTGAATTCAGCAAAGTAGCAGGATACAGAATTCATATCCAGAAATCAGTTGCATTTTTATACTCCAATAATTAACTAACAGAAAGGGAAATTAAAAGAACAATCCCATTCACAATTGCTACTAAAAGAATTTTAAAAGTCAGTAATAGCTTAGATGATTATGTAAACTATGATTTTATGACAGGTGGCTTTCATATGCAATACTATATTTGCTGTTTCAGTTTCTGTAAATGAAAAATTTTCTTTTACTTTCTTGTTGAGAGTACAAGCAAACAAGGACTACAAACTGCTAAATATTTGAGAGGGCAACCATATAATTAGTTGTAAAAATTGAAGTAGTTTGGGAAACAACATTTGTAACTTTCTCTAATTATGTTAGAGCAGCTGACATAAACTGGAATCATCATGGGTAAAGAAGGACATATAACCATTATAATTATATAATAATTTTCCAGGTCTTCTGAGTGTAGGGCTTTATATGATCCTCAATGCAATCTCCTTTGGAAGGTGTGTGTGTGTGTGTGTGTGTGTGTGTGTGTGTGTGTGTGTGTGTTTAAAGAGCTTTTGTTATTTTTGTTGTTGTGCTTTTTTGGTTGTATTTTTGAAACGGGAAATACTTGGTTTAAACTTTGAGAATTAAACAAGAAGTTATTCTTCAAATTAATAAAAACAAATCAGTAGCTTTCTGGAATAGCTCAATCGTGAGGAGTGCAACTGTGAATTGTTTATAAAAAGGCACTTTTTTCTAAACATGTAATATTAAAATTGTGTCAGTTAACAAATTTGAAGCAGTATAATGAATTTAATTTTTACAAATAACAAATCCACATGGATTTGTATATCTATGTTTTTAATTAAACCACTAGATTTGGTGTCAAAATATTTGAAACTCATGTATGTGTATGTGTGTGTGTATATATATATATATATATATATATATATATATATATATATATATATGGCTTTGATGCCTGTATATACATATATATACCTATGTATGCAGACATCAATCCACCAGAGAGATTTGTCAGAAGCGGCCTGAAAATCAAGTGCCTACCAACATCTGCACTGTCAGGCACCAGGTAGTTTGGTGTCGGTCTCTGTTACATTCAAGCTAATCCTCTAGACCAAACTAGCCTGGACAAGAAGTCTGGGCACGCGATAATAATTAGTTCACTTCTTTATAGGTCAGCCCCAGGGACTACTTTAGTAAGAAGTGATACAGACCACTTTTTTACTTAAGAATAAGCAAGCAGACAATGTGATCCTTGAGGTGTTTAAGGAACTGCCATTTCCCTCTGGCTGGTGGGTCTGTCAGTTCTCCCCCTCGGCAGTGCTTCCTTGTGTTTTCATTGTGACCTTGTTTCCTGAGGTCATTGTAGAGGCTTTCTCTAGCACTAGTAATGCTGTGTGCTGGGCATTGAAATTTAGCCCATTTAGATGGACATTTTCCTCTCCACCAGGCACCGTAGCCATTTTCCACAAAAGGTAGTAATTTTCCCAACTTTCTCTTGTCATGAGAAAAATTTCACTGGACAACCTTAAATAGGGAAGGAAGACTTTATTCAAGTCTATTGGAATAGTAGAGCGAGATCAAAAACTTAGTCTGGACTCAATTCTGTTGAACCAGAGGGTAAGAGAGCTATTTTTCTTGGCCCTCTTCTCTTTCCTAATGGAATTTATTTAAAAATTTTCTGAATCACAACGTTAAATTCATGGGCTGTATAAAAAAAAACATAATACAAGAACTTTCCATAAGTATGTTTGAAATCCTAGAATAACTGTTAGCAAAAATAATAAGGCATAACCAAAAGTTAATATAGTCAAAAATAACTAAAATAAATTCAACCAAAGTAATTTGATTCAACAAAGTTACACTCCTAAATATTTACCCAAGAGAAATTAAAACATATGTCCACAAAACAAACATTTGAAGTAAGTCAATTGTCCATAAACAAATTCTGACATATGTATACAGTGCATTACTAGTCAGTAATAAAAAAGGGACAGCTAAAGATATTGACACAACAAAACGATGAATCTCAAAAATGTTAGGCTGAGTGAATAAAGCTGAAGCAAACATTATAATTACATTATTTTATTTATAGGATGTGCCAGAGGGACAAGACCAATCTGTCGTGATAGAACTCAGGCGGCTAGGCTGATGGGGGGAGGGGCAGTGGGCCTGCGAAGAGGTGTGAGGGGAGTTACCTTTGGAAGCTGCATGTTATATTTTGATTCAGAGGCTGCTGATTTAGGTGCATGTATTTGTAAAAATTCACTGAACTAATCATGTAATATGTTCATTTTCTTTTACATAACGTACACCACAAATATAGTTACTTAAAAATAACAAATGCAGGAGACAGAGTTAGCATAACAAATTTAGATATTTAGGTTACTGTTTCACAAGTGCACATAGGAGATAATAAAGCCAACATTATGGATGATCTCAATTAAAGTTTCATTGACTAATGAATATGAATATACAGTAACTCAATGAGGTTGGGCCACTAGGAGACATTCAGGCATATGACTGAGGAAAAATCTGTGAACAAGATTCAACAGAAGCAAGAGATGTGGTTAAAAATAAACAAAAAAGATGGAGTGAAACTAAAAAAGAGTAAATTTTATAAAAAGTGGGTGATTTATATTTTAAATATTGCAGAGATGTCAGTATTTATATTATTGAGCACTTAAATCATTGGTTGCCATGGAGAAGGTATTAAAATAATGGTGGGCCAAGTGTCCAAATTGCTTTGGCATAAAGGGTGAATGGGGGCCTTTAACAAGAAGATAGTGAGTGAGAACCGCTTTGGAAGAACAAAAAAGTAGTGGAGTAGGTAGAGAGCAATTAGTCAAGTGAGGATAAGAGACTGTGGAATTGAGCGTATTTATAGGCTGAGTAGAAGGACTCGGTAAAATGCAGGAGACTAAAGGTACAAAAGGAAGGGGTAAATAGCTGAGAACTTAAGCTGGTGGTTAAGGAAAATATCTAGGTAAAAATTAGGAAGAATTCATTCTAGATCAGAAGCATGACAATCAAATGTGATGTAAAACAATAAACGAGATTGTGAAGGAAAGGTTTTTTCATGTATTTTTATGTGTGCTGATATGTATGGAGAGCTTTTCCATCATCTTATTTCCTGGGAATTCACTTTTGCTTCAATAATTTCTTAATGAAAATGTTCATAAACAAGGTAGACAACATATATTTTGTATAGGCAATGATTTCTTTAGTATCATAAACTCTTTATGCTGTTTTTCAATTAGAAAATCCCGAATTTAGCCCTGACTCAGTTGGTTGCAGTATCACCCCGCAAAGCAAAAGGTCATGGATTTGATTCCTGGTCAGGGTGCATACCTATGTTGCAGGTTGGGTCCCTGGTCAGGTCATGTATGGAAGGCAATGAATTGGTGTTTGTCTGTCTGTCTGTCTGTCTGTCTCTTTCTCTCTCTCCCCACCGCCTTTCTCTGTCTCTCTAAAAGAATGAAAAATTGTTCTTGGGTGAGGATAAAACAAATCAAGAAAATCTGTAATTGAATATATTGCAATAGTATTTAATGAATTCCTACATTCTTAAAGACATAGGTAACACAGTTGTGATCTCAAGAAGCATTAACTAAATAATGGTCATAAATACAAAAACAGGTATTGTTAATGCCAGATTGGACTAATGTGAATTATAGTAAGAGGAGGTCGTACCAGTGGAATCACTAGAAGGTCATTCCTAAATAAGAATTAAAAGAGACTTTATGGATGTAAATTATATTTTTAGAGGTAAGTAGGATTTGGGAAAGCAGAAAAATGAGGAGAGAGGGAGAGAAAGAGAGGAGAAGGGGAGGGATAAGGAGAGAATGCATTCTAAGATCAATAATCTAGAGGCAGAAAACACAGGATATAAGAATAATAATAGAAGGAGAGAAAGCCAGTTTTTTTTTTTGTTCGTCTGTTTTTGAAATTAAACATGATTGTGTACTACTAATAATATAACTTGGAACAAATTACCTACATACATTTTTTGAACTTCAAATTTCCTTTTTTAGAGACAAAGTTACAATGCCTATTATACATAAAAATACTACTAGTAATTATATTTAAATAACCCACCACGGTCCCTGAAACATCCTCTGAACAGAGAATAACTGTGGCAAAAGTGCACAGACTGGACTGTCACGCTACAGAACAAGTGCCCAGTGTGGGGAAGGAATCGGGACTTTACGTGCAGCAGTGGACGTGATCGAATGGGCTCTTGGGAGAGAACCAGTGAGTGCTAAAATCACCGGCTTCTCCTTCTTCTCCAATAACCAGTTAGTCATTAGAATAAAATTATTCATGCTAATGGTAGAATATATTACTTTCTATCTTACTCAATAGTAAGTGGCAGATTATTGGTTGCTGTCTCATGCCAGGACTTTCTTGAAATTGATATATCTTGATGTGACAGAGGGCCGTGATTGATTATCCCCAAATAGCATGACCCCATTGATTGGTAACTGACACTCACTGCAGGAGAAGCTGCTCGGTCATGGGAATGTATTCAGTGTCCTAGTCACTTAGAATCGCCCCTGAAGTGTCAGAGTATCTTTTCTGTCAACTGGCAAGGTGGCATCACTAGGTTGGTAAGATTATTAGTCATTGTGTCCTGTAAAGTAAATTCTCAAACTTGTTCTTGTAGAAATCTTCCCCCAGATTTTTAAGAACTAAATGTTTTATTTCACTTTTATCCTTATTTTAATCACTACTTTTTGTGTCAAATATTACATTATGATAATAATCAAAGATCACAGCAGAAGTCAGGAGAGCAGACAGACGAAGCCCCTAAAAGAATGGGGGGAAAGCTCTCAAAAAGTTTATACCTTTAAAATTCAACACTAAGAAAATGAGCCACCCAGTTTTAAAAGAGTGTAAAGATCATCACAGATTCTTCACCAAAGAAGATTTGCCAGTGGCAAATAAGCTCATTGAAGATACTTTATTTCATAGGTTATGAGACAAATTCAAATTTAAACAGCAGTGAAGTACCTCTGCATACCTCTTAGAAGGGCTAAAATCTGGAACACTGACAACACAAAAAGCTGCCGAGGATGTGGAAGAATAGGGGGTTGTATTCGTTGCTGGCAGGAGAGCAAAGTGATACAGCTATACTGGAAGACAGTTTGGCAGTTTCTTACAAAACCAAACATACCCTTTGCAACAACATGGGTGGAACTGGAAAGCATTATGCTAAGTGAAGCAAGCCAGACAGTGAAAGACAAATGCCTTATGATCTCACCTTTCACAAGAACCTAAACAACAAAACAAACAAACACACAAAATATAACCAAAGACACTGAAATAGAGAACAGGCTGACAGTGACCAGAAGAGAGGGGGGAGGGAATTTCAAGGGAAAGGGGGAAGGGTTTACAGGAACAAGTATAAAGGACATGCAAACAAAAAACTGCACACAGATGTTTGTAGCAGCTTATTAGCTTATTCATCATTGCCAAATTTGGAAGCAGTCAAGAGGTCCTACAGAAGTGGGTGGATAAATTGGTACATCCAGGCAATGGGATATTACTTACAGCTAGAAAGAAATGAGATATCAGGCCATGTATGAAAGGCCTGGAGACAAGTCATTTTCCTATGTGAAAGAAGACAGTAGGAAAGGTACATATTATATGATTCCAAATGCATGACATTCTGGAATAGGCAAGAGTACAGACATACTAAGAGTTAGCAGTGGTTGCCAGAGTTTAGGGGAAGGGAGAATAAATGGGCAGAGCACAGAGGATTTTTAAAGCCATGGGAGTATTCTGTACGGTAGTGTAATGGTGGACACGTGTCATTATATACTGATCAAAGTCCATAGAATATAAAACACTAAGAGTGACTTCTAATGTAAACTGTGAAATTCAGGCGATAATGATGTTTCAGTTGTAGGTTCATCAGTCATAACAAATATACCATTTGTTATGGTATATTTGTGGGGGGATGTTGATAGTGGGGAGCCTTTGCATGGGTAGGGGCAGGAAAATTTCTGTATGTTCTGCTCAATTTTATTGTGAAGCTAAACTGTTCTAAAATGAATTCTATTTAAAAATTGGTTTACACTTACATAATTCAGTCATATAGTATAGATAACATCTCAGAACACTCAGAGTTGACCTGCTTTTAAATACTTAAGCAGATTTTAAGTTCTGTTTCTCAATGTTTCCTGAAAACATGAAAAAGAAGTTTATTAGTCCTGGAGCCCTCACAAATTTGTTTTTATGAATGTAAGTAAATTTATTTCTAAAAATTCTGAGAACTTTCTATTTATTTACATTATGGCTTGTGCTCAACAGA